>JAPYZS010000314.1:0-203525 GCA_030522925.1 Trissolcus japonicus | reverse complement strand
CCGGCACGCCTCCACGTGCTTAACTTCCAAGCGATTTTGGAAATGTATGAAACTATGAAAACCAGCAGAAGAGTCGATAGGATCATGGTGACGTCCATCCTTGGATGGTTTTCTGGAGAGACTGAATCTGTCAGATTAGATTCTAGATTTTGTATTATTAACTTCCCACTCTCGCAGATAAATTGATCTACGATTTCATGACGAGCGTAATTATATCGATAAGACAGTGCTTAGTGAGTTTACGAGCGTGGCATCTTAATTTTTACAATGATCAGTTGTAGACGGTTCTTAGAAAAGCTTCTTAACAGAAACATGAAAAAAAATTGAATTGAGTTTCAAAAGTTTATTTCTTGGCATTGATACACGTTTTTGCAATATTTTCAAACCAGTTTTTCCAATTACTAAGATTCATTATTAGAAATAATTTCTATACAAAATTAATATTTATAAACAAATGTATTTGAAGCGCTTGCAATTAACTCTGTACAGAGAAACCGAAATCACAAGAATGGTTAATTTTAACAATATACATCGTACAATTTAGATTTTATTGCAAAAACTTACGATTTATTAGCAAAATCTATAAAATATTTGCAGAAGGTACGTTATATATAGCACAAAATTGAATTCGTAAGAATTCGGTTTCTCAGTGAAAATTATTAAAAACATGTAGATTTTTTTATTGATGACCGTTAAAATATATGTTTAAACACACGTTAAAAGATAATTTTAACAAATAATATAATATCTCACTTTATAATAATAAATAATATTATAATATCCAATTTTATTGAAAAAATATAAGTTGTTTTTATTGCAAACAACACAATTGTTATTGCAAATGCAAAAGAAAAGACAAGAATATATGTAGGTATATGGAACACGTATCCACAAAAAAGTTAGTCCACCAGGGTAAAAGTAGCACTTCAAACAACTTTTTCGGATATCAAAATTCATAAATTTTTTTCATTGATTTTGTGAACCATTTCTAGAAAAAAAATCATACATAAAATAAAATTCGTCAAAAAATGAAGTTTTTAATAATAATAAATTCGGTCAGAAATGGATTAATAAATCATTTTCCTTGTATTTTTTTTTAAACTTTTTAATATCACCAAACTGAAAATGTTATAAAAAAGTTGTCAAATTATCGATCGAGATAGACAATTTCTGTTGTTTAACATTCGGAGAAGTGGTTTGTCTATTCAAATATCTTCCTTATCAACAGTTTTCTTCTTTATCTGTTCAAGTATTACAAGTTTCAAGTTGCAAGATAGATTAATGAGACTAAACAATATTTGTATGTAAATATTTTGTATTTCGAATGGGTTAGGTTGGTTTTTAGGCGAGAAGAGGAAGTTTTATTAAAATTTTCTCTTTCGTCGAATATGTTTTATTGCTGTTGCCAGGCTCCATCTTGTTGAATGTGCGATCGTCATAATTGCAGTGCCGATAGCGGTCGTGAATTCAGATCACACAACCAGCTAACCACACTGCCAAGACATCAATCGCACTCATAAGTTGTATTGAATTACAGCCAGTCGTGGATAGTATTCCTAAATATCCCAGTGAACTGCTATATCAAATTAAATCGAAAGTAAAATGACCATACCGAATCCTGATTCAAAAACCTGATCAAGTGAAACTCATTTTACAGATAGTAATGCTTTTTATTATAAATAAGCTATCTAAATTCAGAACAAATAAGTTTGTTTCATAAAATAAGACTTAAACAAATCCAAGAATATAAATTAAAAAATATTTTTTCATTTTTTATTTTTCAGTTGTTGTTATATTTGAAAAAATGTAATGAATTGAAAATATTTTAGGTGACTTTCCTAAGTTTAAAAAGTTGAAGTTAAATTATAATTTCAAAGTTAAACATTGCTAATTGGATAATGGATAAAATTATTTTTATCTTTAGCAGCCGTTATTTTAAACTTTAATGTATAGCATAATATCCGAAAATAATTTGCAGTTTTATCATTTCCATTCAAGGCATTCGAACGCATTGCTAAATTTGAAAAGAGTTTTGTTTCATCATACTTTTTGGATATGAATCAAGAGCATCATTTTTGCAATGTGGTCCTTACCTTAACTGCTGATCGTTACGTTTAAAATAATAAGAAGTCAACTATTTGGCGCCCGTCCAATTATTATATACATTGTTAAACTATGAATAATATTTTATTACTCAATTATTTATAGATTCTGTATACTGTAAGTATGACATTCATTTGAGAAGTTATGAAACCATTTTGTATATAACAAGGATGAAAAAAAGTACCAATTAGAATTTAAAAAAGAAATCCAAAATTCAGCAATAACTTTGGTTGTAAATTCTAAAAATGATCTAAGAAACACAGTTTGAAAAAAATTGCTAATAAAATTTGTAAGAAAGATACTTGATGATGACAATGACTGTTTTTTTTTCTTCAACGACGACCGATGGATTGCAGCAACTCCTTAGCATATGAAAACTTTGATCTTGGTGGGACAGGTTATTAATTAAAAAGTACACTCATTTTCTTCTTATAAAGACATTTGGTAACGTTGAATTGCATGAAAAATAAAATGCTATTGAAGATGTCATGCAAGTTACCAATTTATAATTACTAATGTTTTTTTTGTTTATTGATTGTTCATTGACTGTTAAAAATTGTTCATACAAGTCGATATTAATAGCTTTATAAAAAAGGAAAGTACAGTACAAATAAAATGATCAAGTTTGTTTTATTCATCAAGGGATACATCTGACAATCGTATATACATAGAACAAAACTGGCCTGCGAAAAAAAAACAATTGTTCATAAAACTATATACACGTGATGCAAACGTAATAGCTGTCAAGTCGAATGCTGACTATAATAAGAGAACAGGAAAAGCATGTACTCGCAGTTCATAATTACTGTATCTCCCGCAAAAAGCATGAAACAGAGAAGTACAAAACTACATACATTTTTTGCATACGTTTTTGCTTACAAAACTCATTTGAGTTGAACATGACAGAATCTATAGTGCGCAGATATACAAAGATACAATACAAAAAAACATCCATGGCTTTTTATTGACAAACATCTAGGCATCCGACGTGTTTACATTCCTAACGTTCTTTTTTTTTAATATTTTGTTTGGGGGTGTAAACAAAGGTTTTCAGAATGCCTAAATGTTGTCAGTCAACAATGCACAACCTACACAATGCAAGGCATCACATCGACAAGACAGTTTAAATTTTAAGATTCAATTTTTTTCTTCGTACAATTGAGATCTGACATATGGGCGGGGTTGAAAAATGGTCAATTAAATATGGACCATTGAACAATTTATAAAAATTGTGACATACAAGAGCATTTGTAATATTTCTTGTTTTTTGTTTGTTTTTTATATCAAATTAAATCAGATTTTTTTTTTGTATAAAATAGTTCAGATGACTTTTGGTCAATGTCAGATCACAATAATCGAACAGGTCTACAAAAAGTGTTGAGATAAATAATATCTAGTGAATCCTCAAGTAACGACAGGTCTACAAAAAGTGTTGTTTCCAACCAAGAAACTTTCGCAATGGAAATACAGGGGAAAAAATCAAGTAATAAAAAAATGTAGTAACAAGACACGGTTGCCGTCAGAGAATGAAAGTAGAAGTAGCAGAAAAGATTAAAAAAGAGGAAGGTGAGAGAGGGTTGTCTTGTTGCAACGGAGGCGACGATGGCCGAAGAGGTGTCGTACCAGATAGTGCATTTACAGTATTCAGGGCTCGTGTAAACGCGCATCTGGCACGAGCCCCAACTGCCCTAACAACTCGTACCGTCTTCGCGCTTTTTTCTCATCTCCAATCGGTTCACACACCAGTTCCTGAAATCGTAAAAGTCGCGACAAAATATACACGCGGACAAACAAAGTTTACACGGCCTCGCACTGTCCATCGTCACCGAGGCATGTTGTTCTTTTTTTCCTTTTTTTCTTTTTCAATTTTGCAAATTACTGCCGAGTGTTTTTATTTTTTTTTACCATGAAGGCGTTCGTTTGTTCGGACGCTCGCAAGTCAAAATGAAGTCAGTGTGTCGTATGTTAATCAAGCGAAATTGATGGATATGTAGATGTGATGTCTCGGTTGTGTTCGCGCCTGAGATTAATTCAAACATTTTATTTTACTTTTTAAAATAACAAAAAAGAAAGAAAAAACAAGAAACGTGTTGATTAAAAAAAAAATCTATTATTTTTCTTAGAATTTTTTAGTTGGTTAAAAAAATCAATTTCTAATGAGACATTTTATAACTATTTGAGGCTCGGAAACATTGCGGGTTAAAAGCTGAGTCATTGCGAGGTCAAGCAGCGAATTGTTATTAAAATAAGAAAAGCTTTTTATCAAAATTTATGCGCGCGATTACGATAATGTCACGAACAAAATCTGCGGCCAAAGAAAAACTTGAACGATTTTCATTTATCCGTTATATTGCGTTAATTTTGTATTTATCAGAGACGGCTGTTTGATTGAAACTCATCGGTGGAGAAACAAGCCATTCGGATCGAATATAATCAAGGCGAAAAAGAAAAAAAATATGTTCAATGACTGTTACGTTGGCTGGACAAAAACAACCGCGGTTTATGCATTTTTCACACCGATTACGTTACTGACACACGATATGATTTAATTAAATAGATGTGTTAATGACGTACTTCTTGTTAAGTGAATTCACCCTATTTAACCTTTCCATGCAACGCCCTTTGCAAATCTAGAGGAAACGAAAGAAAAGCAATAAAAAAATTAAAAATATTATATATTTTTAAATATATTTAATTTTTTTTAATTTGTCAGTTAGCAAAATTATAACAGGGGAGAATAAAGAGGGGGGAGGTTGAAAATGTGCTGGTTGAAGGGTAAAAATGACCTTGCGGAGTGGTTGGTTTTCAGTAGAGGACTACTGGCGAGGTTTTAATTTTGCGCGTGGAGCCGAATCGAGACAAAAAGGGGCAGAATCTAATAATAGAAATGAGAGACGGTGTAGAGCGGTGCAGCGGTGGTGCAATTGAGTGCATTGCAAGATTGGTAGATGATATAGACAGTGATACGAAAATACAAGGCGAGGCTGGGATAGCGTGAAGCGTTGCGGTCAAAACAAAAAATGACCGGCGGGAGGAGGGGAAGAAAAGCGCTGGACGGATAAGTCGCGCGTGACCTTGACTCAGCTGGCCCGAGCGCGTTCTCGATAGCGGATTATCTTGTTACGTAATGTTGCAAAAGCAAAAAAAAGAAAACGAGGAAAAAAACTGTCCACTTGTCGCGGGGTTGGAATGTCGCGCTCGGGACTGGTCGCGGCGGGGTTTTGCGCGAGACCGAGACTAGAGCGTGTCAACGCGACGACTATCCGTGCGACTACGATCGCATGGTAAACTCGCGTAACTTTGCCACCGCCACTGCAATCGCCCGCGTTACACAATCCCGTTTTATTTCTAATGCGCGCGCGTCTCTCTCGGACGAAATTCGCTCGGCGCGATCCCGTCGCGAACTGCCGAGGCGAAAACGTCGCCGTGCCGCCTAGATTGAGAAGACGCTCGGCCTCGCTCGGGGATATCACGTCGTCACGGCACGCATTACACAACGCGCCCGAAACGCCGTGCCAAACGGCGTGGCGCGGCCCCAACCAACGAAAAACCAACGAGGACGGGCCGGATGTCGCCTTTTTCACCGTCCCCCGAAATAGACGCGAAAACGCGACCAACACACCCGCCCTCCCGTCCCTCCGCGCACATTTATTTATTTCCATTTGCCATCGCTCGGTTTTATCTACATCCGCATTTTTTTTATGTAATTATTGCGACTGATACCTCTCCACCTGGATCAAACTCCGATTTGCCTCGCGCGCGATCACGCGACCAACTAACTGCTATTATTATCTGGGATAGAATAGACGCGCTTTTCGCAACGCATCAACATCTCTCTCCCCTTTTTTAGTACTCCTTTTTTTACATTTCGTTTTTACAATAGTTTACATTTTTTTTTTTTTTTTGACAAATTTTCTTTGTTTTTTTTTCTGATGACTATTAAAATGTAGGATCTGAAGTTGGTGCTGGTTTGGGATGCGCGCGCGTCAATTGTATAACTTCACCACATCATAATAGCCGTTGCTATTAACTTTGTTTTGCAAATTAACTAACTTTACTATCTTAAAGTGATTTAACCCGCGATCTGTCAAGACTTTTGAGGCTTTTATAGAATAACTTCCAACTGCTACTTTAAAACAATTTTAAAAAAAAATATTGTAAATAATAATGATAATGTAAAAAAGTCACACTTTTAAAATTTTTTTTGAAAACCAAATCCATTGCAAAAGTTTCTAATTCTTTCAAAAAATCATGTCAAAAATGGTTGACAATTTGGATAACACAAAAATTCATCTTTGAAATGATTTTTGCAAAAATAGAAATGGTAAAATAAAAAATTGTTTTGGATCTATACAGTCTTAGAATCTTTTGAATTTTAGAATTGAATTGAATAAGAGATATGTAGTAAGGTGCAAAATTCTAGGGTTGGATGCCAATATTCATCGCTAAATTGGGGCGCAATTCGATGGGCGCGAAATAATCGCGAAGGCGCACGTGCTGGGAGGAGACGACAGCATCGAAAAATGGTCTTGCTTCAGCATCAATTTTTTGTTGTTGAAAATAAATCTCGCGCTTTTACGTAACCACGGGCGTGTGTCGTCTATCTGTTGTATTTGCATCTCTTTTGCGCTGAAGGCAATAATAGAGTGCGAGTAGGAGTTAAAAGACAAGGACGTAGAGGAGACGACAGATATCGCGCACGCGCGATACGCCGAGCTCTTCCACTAGGAACGTTACCAATGCACACGAGCTGCAAAGTGAACGTCCTTGTTCGCGAACGCGTTTTAAACTATACTAGATTTATAGAGTAGGTCATCAGATCTTTCCCTACTCTTCCTTGTTCCATCTTCATCTTCATCAAACCTTTTAATTAATCTTTTAATTTAACTTCCAATGCTTCATTTCTCTATCACTGGTCTTTTTTTGAGATGCCGTATTTAATTTTTTTTTCGCCCGATTTTATGCCGTAGGTTTGATATTGAATTACACAAATTTTATTACAATATTATTAAGTAATGTATAATAATAAAAATATTGTTATATATTATTATTATATAATAATATAAATATTATTAAAATTGTAATTTATTTTATGGTTGGATTTTTTTTTGGGATCTGAAGTTAATATTTAGAAAAAAAAAAAATGGGTGGACAGGAGTATAGTGTCAACCGGAAACATGCGAGGCTACGTTAAGCAGCAACATGTGGTAGCATAGTAGAAAGACAAGTCAGTTGTGCAACTGTGAAAACTCATTTCCAGTACATAACTACACAACTTTTGTCCAATGTCACGATGATTCACAATTATAATGGATTGTAGAAAATTGATTTTTTTAGTTCCTTCTTTGATTCTCATGCAAAGTTGAAAATATCTAGTTCTGTTAAACATCAGAGGACATTTTTATTTTTCTTCAATTTCTTCTTGCTTTTGTGAAAACAAACCAAATTTGAGAACGTTGATAAAAAATTCTGTAAATGTTATATTAAATCCATTAAGAATAAAGTTATTCTGACAATAATAATAGAAATGTGAAATAGAAAAAGCTTTCATATGAAAATGGTATTACAGATACGAAATGAGAAAAAAATTGTTTTCAACTCAGTGAGTTGCCAATAATAAATCGATTAATCGTCATATTGCACAAGCAGATATAGATAAAGCGCAAGTGGATTTCAGCGGGCGTTCCAAATTGAAATCGGACGTAACTGTGATGCACCAAAATAGTTACTCTCTAGCTGTCCGTTTGCAACAAGCAGCAAGATCGAGCTCGAAAGTAGTTGCTGCTCAGTTTCCCTCGAATCGAGAAACAAAGTGACTATAGTCTAGAACCAACCCCGCGGTCCCCGATGATCTCATTACGAGTCTAACTTTGAACCGCTCCAACCAGATGTGTTCATCAAATTTTCACTCAACCAAGTTTTTTTATTCTCAAACACTTTTTGTAGACTTCTGCTTTTCTTTCCTTTTTTTATCAAATGTTTTTTTTTATTAAAAAAAAAGTTTTCCATTACAAACAAGTGACAACATTTGATTCAAACTATTTTATTAAACTTGATCTACGCCAAATCAACTTTTGGTACAACTTTTTGTCTTTGGTGTGAAAAAAATTGTCCGCGAGATAAATAATTGTGCGCAAAAGAATAACAAAGCCAAATCGACTAGTTATTATTCATGATCATAACCGTGCCTGCAATACCATTCATGGTTATGCATAATCGACGGTGGCCTGGTCGTGTATCTTATTTCTATACATTTTTCAATGTCTCATCGCAGCCAGTTGCATGCCAATTGATTTATAATGACGGCTGGATTTACTTGACTGGAGCGTTTAAATTGTACTAATAATTGTCTCAATACCCTCGTTATTGCGGATCATTATAAAATGTGCGCGCACAATTGTATTTATTTTGTTTCACACGCACATATTCAAAACTCGATTAACTCATCGTTCCATCATCAAACTTCATGCATCGAGAGGGACACGCTCTTCTGATTCACTATGAATGATTCGTTGCAGCAGCCCCCAACCGTTACGCACTTTTGTCAATTGCCAATGCCGTGACGTCGTTTATTTGCGCGTTCGATTATCTCGCTTCGTGAGCGCTACCTTGTCTTCTTCTTCAAATTCCATACATTTTTCAACCGTAGCGTCAACTCGCCACTTCTGCTATTTGATATTTCTATTATCATCTGGATAAAAGTGAATATGTCACATATGTCACGTATATGATACACGTAAAATATATGTCAACATACATGCAAAATGCAACATATATGTAATATATGTTGTGACACGGTGCGGATCCTAAGGCTCAGGAATCTATGAGTAAGGACCCATGTTAAAATGTCAACACATATGCAACATATATATTTTTTTTACATGGGCAGTTTTTTCAAATTTAAATTTTTAATAGTTACAGTGGAGAATTTGCGGTTGCAAAGAAAAAGAAACGTTATGAAACTCATGGCACTTGAATAGTTCAATGGTTCAATTGTTTAAATGCTAGGCTAATACGCTCTGAAAAGGATTGTTCACTCACGCATATTTATGACTAAACAAGTTAAAATGAAAAATGTTTGGAATCATCGTTTTATAAAAGCTTTTTGCAGTTCCCCTGTATTTATATTATTTCTGATGGTACACTCTGAACTTTGATTGGATCTCATTTCACTCAGGGTCGAACTTTTAGGTTTCAATTTAGCCAGACAATCTAATGATAAAAAATATAAAACAATGAGAAAATAAAAGTTTAAATTGTACAGGGAATAAAAAGTTACAAAATAAAATATTTGTCAGTTGGGTAAAAATTTGTCAAGGCTTGACTATTTTCCATACTGTCGTTGGTTGAAAGCTCTCTTTATAAAAAGATGATGAAGTTGATTTGAAATTGGATTGAAAAATAATGATTGTAGTGGAATTAATGAGCCGGCCAAGCCCAGAAGAAACAATAACGACAATAGGCTGGAGAACGGAAGTGATAAGGGCGTCGCTGGATGAGCGATTCTAAATTGGACTAGATGCAAGAGAGAGGTGAAATAATAAAAAAAAAAGGAAAAAAAATTGTGCGTCGAAAGTAGAGCGGAATGTATGGGTACACTAAAAATATCGCACAGAGGCAGGCGGTAAATTATGCGATCTAGTTTTGTTAGTGGCGAGAAGTGAAAAGTGGTGTGCGACACGTTTCGTCGGGTGCCCAAAGTAGACGGGTACCCGGGGGTTGACCCAATTTTGGTCGAAGGTTGCCGGTTGACCGCGTGACCTTTTTTCTGCCGCCCGGGCGGTTACCATTTCCTGTACACCGAAACCGCGTCGCTTTACCTTCAGCAAAGAGCGACACGCGCTCCTCCACAACCACTCGAGGAGCGCCGACGTCAGAGATGCGCGTCAAGCGAATTAAACGGGCTGATTTGGCCGTCCCCATTCTAGTCGCGACCCGACATCTTTCAAATTGGGTCACTTTCAGAGAAATGGAAGGTCGCGACTCCCACAATAGCAGCCCCGCTGTTTACTCAACCTGATGCTCCTCCACCAGTTGAATAGCGCAGGAAGAAAAAGAAATACACAAAAACGTGAGACCCCAACCCTCAATAAGAAGCTGCTTAAATTTTTACACCGCGTCTAACGAGCGAACCATTTTTACAATCAGGTCACTAGTTCAAGGTCCAGATCATCCGGCGCGCATTTTTCATCTATATGCATGCGCGCTCTGTCAAACGAATCTGTGATGGAAATTGAGCTCTCATAATTTATTTAAGAACATTTTTTATCATTATTAATTGTGATGATCTAACTGGTATTACCACTTGGAATTATGGGCGGTTAAATTAAACGTCGCCCGGAGTATGATGTCACTGTGAACACAATGACGCTTTTTTTTTAAGGCAGCGCTCATCGTCGCGGTATAATTGAGTTACGACCCACCGACGAACTCTTCTTTTTCCAAACGGAATTTCCATTAGTGTTGCGCTTCTCAGGTTGCAATTTTCATGATGATCTCAAACGGTGCCGCAACAAGATTGAAGTTTGAACATTTTCACGCTTCAAATATCATTTCAAAGGAACCTTCCACAAATAGACGTCGATCAATCACAACATTATTTTGCTCATGATTGCACGCTTGGGTTGGAGTTATCGACACGTTTTAAATTGTGAGACTTTATAAACGAAGACACTAACGAAAAGGCCGAGAAAATTTTTATAAAAGACTTTACAGTACATGATCGCAAATATTGTACCACGCGTGCGTGCACGGACAAGGTCGCCGGGTCGTCCGCCCACACATGGATTACTGCATTGTAGATGTAACATTATTTTCCTCTTCTCTTTTTCCTTCCATTAATTAATATCGTCCAATAAATCTTGCGAACGTTTTAATCTCTTCGCAAGCATGAAAATGAAATGTTCAACTCTCTCTCTTTCTCTCTCAAAAGTTCACATTTTCTGAACAAACTGAATTTTCAATGTTAAAATTTTTTTGCATCGATTTTGATCTTGAATAATCAGTTTGTGATTAAATTAATAAAATTAAAGTAATCAAATAAAATAATCAAAACGAGCCTTGAAAAAAGGATTTTTGAGAAAGTTGAAAGGTGAATTTTAATTTCAAAATGTTGAAAAGAAATTTTATTTTATAAATAATAAAGTGTAACTAAATGAATCAAATTGGAAACATAAACAATGCGAGTTTTGGAAAAAGGACTTTGAGAAAGTTGAGAGGTAGCAGCCTGAGGTAGTAGTAGATCCTTTATTTACGTCAGCTTGGGAGCAACCAAATCCGAGTAGTAGAGCCTGTTGGTGGACGAGGCACAGGGATAACTGAGATACCACCAGCTGTGTTCACCCGCTTCTTTACCAACTGAGTGAACGCAGAGTGGCTCCCTGCTCTCCGAGTGCACGATGTTCCTTAATTTCTCTCGATCGCTGTGTTATCGACAGGTTTCCTCTTTTCAAAACGTGTATCTTAGTACAACTGCACTAATGAGGCACCGATAAACTGCGCCTCCTCGTTCGTTCTACGTTATCGGCCAGATGACGTTGGCAATTAATTGACCAGCTCTCGATGCAATTTCAACGCGCAATCGTGTTTTTGAGAGTATTTTCACACAATTCAATAAGTACCGCTCGCGACCTTGTACCGAGCGCGTCATTATTAATCTGATTGCCAGGCCTGAAAGGCTTCCATTTAACCATCAGATTTTTATACGATTCAAATGTTTGTCATTAAAAATTATATCTTCATTTACAATGTTCATTAAGAGCAACTGACGGTAAATAGGCGTTATTTATAAATTCCTCTTATTTTATAGTCTGCAAAATGTGACAAATTACAAACAATTTATTGTTCAATGTTCTTTACTTTTTTTTTAAATCCTTTTTTAAACGTTTAAATTTTTTTAAACGTTTTTCTAGATACTATTTTAATTTTTTAATATCATAATTTAAGGGGGGTTAGGGGTTCATTTTGTTTGAACCACTTTTAAAAATTTGTATGAACAATTTTTTACCAGAACTTTTTGTAGACAGAACTTTTTTCTTTCAAAGTATTTTTAACTTGAAAAGTTTGTCTTGATCGGTTTACATGTGACATTGTATTTCTGTCATAGAAAAAAACTTAATTAATGAAACGTGTATCAAATTTAGATAATCTTACCTTTGAAAATGAGCTTTTTCAATCCAGCTGATTTGCTGGTAAAGGTTAAACTCATCAGAACTCGATACCAATTTGTCGTCCTCCACTGAATACTTCTTTTTCCTCAACGTCATCGCAATTTGTATTGATTATCTGCAAATGAAAATGTTATTACGTTTATTAAAAAGTTTATTTATAGATGAAATGCAAAATGAGCTTAACAGTATTAACAACTTTTGATTCACATTTTTTTGTCTCTCTCAGATGAAAGAAAATGAAAGGAATATTTTTTTGTGTAACAGAATCTACTTTGGACACATTCAAACAAGAAAATCTATGTGAATTTTCGCGTTTAAGCGCAAATAAAGCATCTGACCTTGCGATGACTTGTGGGCACATTGCCAGTAATTTAATTTTGTGCATTAATACGTTTTGATGATCGCACTCGTGTGGGTTTTGTATACTTTTTCGAAATAAAGGAAAGTCGAGACGGATCGATAACAATAATCGGCTTTGCATCGGTGGGCGCGTAGGCTTTTGATTCGCGCTGACACTTGATTAACCATCGGCCATTAGTACAAGCGCAGAAACAAATTAGGAGATACCCGAGTTGACTCGCAAATTGACGTTTAATTTTCCAACGAGATGACTTCAGCTCCCTAGCTACTTCATCTTAATTTGCGCAGGTTCTTCGGTTACTCTGCAAAGGTCGCGGTGACCTTGTTACGCTCCACCTTTTAAGCGCAAATGTGTGGAAGCGTGAAACTAGCCTTATCTCGTCACTACTTTTCACTTTTTTTCCTCCCATTCTTAATTTTAACCCTTTCATTCACTTTTATTATTCTCAACATCTGTTTATCGTGTTTTATGAAAACAAAGTAACAAAAATCAAATTAAAAAACTATGAATGAAATGTTGACTATTCGAATTTTAAAAGAAGTTAAATTTCATGAATTCCATTGTATTCTAACAATCTCAAAAAGATTTTTAATTTTAATTTTTCTATTTTGTTTAATTTTTTTTTTTGAATCATTAATATTGAAGTTGAAGTACATTAAAAGAAACTAATATTTATCAAGTATATCTGTTTTATGTATTTTATGAAACAGTGTATGTTATTGATGTTATGATGGAATGAAGGAAATTATAAAAAAACAGTGTGCAGTAGATACTAGATGAAAAAACCTTGACAGTGACAATCAAACTTGGGAACCGTGAACGTGCTTATCTATCGACTGCAAATTTAAATACAACAGCATATATTTTTATCAACACAGAAACGTAAAACGAACTGAAGTGTGACCGAATGCAAACAGGCATTTTCAAATTTTTGTCATACACGTGCCGCAAATGATTCAATTCACACTAGACATTCTTATATCATAAATTCCAGTACCCAAGGTTGCGGCTTTTTTAAATCTTCAAATTCTTTTACTTATTATAGAACAAAATGAACTGATGCATATTCAAAATCATTAATAATAATTATAAAAATATAATAAAAAAAATTTGTTGACAGAATTATTATAGAAAGAAAATTGAGTCGAAAAATGTGTCACTGACAAGGATAATATGATAATATTTAAAGGATGTTTTTATTTTCGTCACCGTTCCAAAATAAAAGTAATCGATAAACCTTTTAGTGGAATTAAAAATACAACGCGAATCGATATTAAGTCAAATGAGCTGGCGCCTTTCAATTAAAATTTTCATGAACAAAATTGTAAAGATTGAGAAAATGAAGTTGACAAAAAGTAGACGAGAGTTTTGGTATTTTAAAAGTCGAGTGGAGGCAATTTTGAAAGATGCAAATTGAAAATGATGCAAAACACATGTACGATCGCATATATGCACACTGGAGATTACTCACGCGATTGTCGCGGAGCGATTGCGACGTTACCGATTACGTAACGTCGCACATAACGCTCACAATAAAACGCAAAAGAACTGACGTTAATCCGTGGCAAAGCAAAATTTCACATCCGAAAATTCGCGCCCGTCCATTTTTCATTTACATTTTTCACTTCAATTTTTCAACTTCAAGTTTCATCATGTTTTTTTCTCTCTTTTGGTATATTTTTGTTTTCTGTATTCTGTTTTCATAACTTGTTTTTTTCTCTGTCTATGAAATCTGGAGGAAAAAAACAAGATTAATTAAAAAGGTCACTCTAGTCGGCGCGAAAAATTCATTCTATTGATTTCAGAAAATGGAAAAATTTGTTGTTCTTAAAAACCTGTAATTGTTGAAACTGAAAAAAAAATTAATAAAAGTCTGTTGGATATTGATTTTCGGTATATATTTACGCTCGGGATGCATTTTATTTCGCCCTTGTCACGTAACTATTATTGAGTTTAAACAATACCAACTATATCTGTCGCGATAAAAAAGTTTCTTCGGGTTTTTAACAGGTGAATCATCGTTTGAAGCAGCGTTTTGAGCAAAAAAATATTATTTCATTCTTTTCCAAGTCAAGAATGGAATACAAAATACAAAAGTCAAAGTACAAAATAGTGCGAATACAATAAAGAATAGAATAACGAGAATTTTTATGAAAAAAATGAGTTTAAAATAAATGAAGGGAGTTTAAAACAGAGAGAAAAGTAAAATATTTACCATTATTTTATAACAGAAATTGAATATTGATTTTAGTTCGCGACGTTGCCAAAGTTCGACATCCATCTGAAACGTTGATTTTCCTCGACGAGAAACAACCGATTTTTTTCATCACTCAAATTTGTTTCTTCTCAATCTTTAAACACACTTGAAAGAATAACAAAAAATTTTAATACCATTCGACCGTCCGATACTCCAAGTCACGTTGCTGAAAGGTGACGAAAGTCGCACGATCACCGTCTCGAATGTTTTTCAAGTTTTCATATAAAATTGAAGATTATCACTAAACACTTCCGACAGCAGTGACGATACATTTAAGCGGTGTTACCTCTTACGATAAACGTCACATGATGTAACAGGTTGGAACTTTTCAAACTGTTGTTACCAAAAAAAAAAAATATTACATAAGAAGATAAGAAAAACCGAAGCGATCATTTGTCAAAGCTAAAAAGAACCGAAAAGTTGAAAAAAGGAAAAAATTGTGTCGCGCTATTTTGGAAAAAATGCAACTATCCAGATGTCAAAGGGAACGCGTTCAGATGTGATGATTGTTCTATGCAGTTGGAAATGTAAGAGCGATAATGAGCGTAAAAACAAAAGGAACTAACCGGTCTGGAGGCCTGGTGGTCCTGTGGCGGAAGTGCAAAAACGGATTGCATCTCGCGAGTGAAATAGGGGAGGTGCTCGGCGAACAAAGGAAGCGCGAAAAAGCGCGCTCGACCTTCGCGAGAAACTCGACAAGAATTGGGAGATTTCGGCGGCAGGAGCTGCGCCGAATGGCTGGGACCAAGTCCGGAGCAGCCAAGTGCGCCAGACGCAGCAGCAGCCGTCAGCCCACTTTGACCTTGGCATTGAACTTGGTGAGGGGGGGCAAGGGGAGGCCGATCGCGGTGGGGACGCAGGCCAAGGGTAACGCGGGGAGCTCCCCAGCTATTGCGTCATCTCGCGCAAGTCCGCGTCTTCCGCGCGTCGATACAGCCGCAGCGCGGAGCAGGCCGCGTGCGCCGCCGCCCCACTGCCACCATATTCGATCCACGCGGGGCGGCGGGGCGCCCGGGCCCGCTTCGACTTACCTAACACACCAGAGAGCTTTTCCGCAAAACGCGCACCGCCACCCACGTCATTTCTATACACATCTATACGGATTCTGTAAATACCTCCCCACCAATCTCCCAAAGCCCTCCATCCATATGTTCCAGCCGCGGGGATCCACTCATTTTTTTTACCTTTCATTAAGTTTACCTTCACTCAATTGTCATTTTGAGATAGCTTTTCAATTTGCTTCATACTTTTTTGTTGCCAAATTCTTCTGTTTTAATTAGTTTCGACTTTTATTTATTGTATTGATTGAATTATTCTTTTTGGGTTTTCTTTTTGTTTAATGTGTAGAGCTGTTTTATTAATTGTCAATCAGTATTTATAATTAACTAGAATTGGAAGGCGATACAAAATTCTATTAGCGGATGAATAATCTAAAAGTTTGAACTTAGTTCCTAGTCAATATTTCAACTTGGTTTATAACGACCAAGACCGACAACTGCAAAAATTGAAAACTGCTAGCGTTAGCATTGGTTAAAAGTTGATGTTAAAATTTATGTACTTTTTTTTGTCTCACCTAGTAATATGAGGCGAGTCATTCGAAATTTATAGTCCCTCCTGTCCTTCTGGAAGTGAAAAAAATTTCTGCGTTAGATCGGACAGATGTGGATAAGTTGTTGGTTTTGTTTATTAATAATTATAACTTTGTAGTTCGATTACTTTTTTTAGGAATTCTTAATTTTACAAGAGAGAAAATTAAATTTGAGGAAAAGATCATGGAAAATTCTGAACATCGGAAAATCAAAGTGGATATGAATATTGAAATATTAATTTGCGTTAGAAAGTATGATCGCGTCCAAATCTATTTTCGAGATAAAATATTCTGCGACGAGAAATGGTTCCAATTTCCAATTCGATTAGCCAAAATTTTCGCCAAAAAGTTCTATTTTTGTGTGTTCAGCGATAACTTTGACGGAAATGATGAAATTGTATCATTAGCCGGACATGTGTTTTGCATATGAAACTCAATAAGCTTAAACTAGAATTCAGGAATTGTATATCGAATAACTCCAGTTTACCTTGACGTGCGCACATTCAAAGTTATTATTGAATTGAACATCTCATTGCACGTATAAAACAACTTTTAAGGATTTATGATCTCATGAATAAATTTATCGCTGCAATTCCAAATGAAACAAAACTTTCATCATAAAAAACTATTATTTCGTATTGGCCTCAATTTTTTGTTCCAAACTTCAAAACAAAAATCAAAGTTAATTTTATTATATTTTCAATAAAATCATTAACGCTTTTATTTTAAAAAAATGGTCGACAAAAGTATCTGAAAATAGAGATTTAAATAAGTTACTTCAATCAATTATTGAAATTTCAAAATTAAAAAATCGAACTTATAAATTTATTGCAAAGATAATGGTTCACAGCGCCATTATGAGGAGGCATAAAATTAGTAGTATAATCGCCATGTGAATAATAACTCTTAACGTGAAAGTAACCAGTGTCAATGTCGCGGCAGACATGCGCGCTGGCTGGCAAACCGAAGGCTTCCAAACGTACCTTTTCCTCCCTCAAACATTCATGATATTCCTAAAAAAATTTCAACAAAATTTCCAACCCAACATTTATCAAACTCAACATTCAAAAATAAAATAATCTCTTCAACAGTAAAGTAAATTAAAAAAAAATAAAATTTAAACTTTAGTTTGAAACCGAAGAACAAAATTAATACTAAATAATCATTTAATATAATACTTCTCAGTTGGTTCCATCTTGTCCAGTCAATCTGCTTATTATTAGTAAAATTATATGATGCAAAGAAAAAATTATACAATGCAAAATAAAAAATTAAACAACAAATGGTAAATAAATTGCAAAAAAAATTGTATAAACTCACCCTAGTTGTTACTGTAAGTCCAATAGGATGGCTTATAATATCTGTCTCTCAAAATTGTATCCACTGTAGATGTTCCGGTTCGAAACCCGACACGACTGTTCTTCTCCCGTTTCTGGAGTGACTCTGAACAAAAATCTTAACAGAGAGACCAAGCGTCGGGGCACAGCGATCGATGCTGTCCTTGAAACGGTCCGCGGAGGTTGCCTGATGGTGAGAGAGAAGGCAAGAAGCCTCGTTTCCTCCCAAAGACCAAACTGGAACTCTGAGTGTAGAAGCGATGGTGGCCCAAGATGCGAAGTTGTCGTATCTTTGGGCAAAAAGCGCGAAGTGAGCTTGTCTGAAGAGCACGTTTGTAACAGGATTGGCAATGGCGCGATAGTTTGAACAATCTGAAAGCCTGTATTTCGCGAAGCGCCGAGCTCCGGTCCTCCCTACTACCTGGCCACCTGCCACCCCTTAGGAGAAGTGACCCCCGCGCCGCTCTCGCTCCCACCTAATGCACTTACCCCGTCGAAACGCGCGCGTGGGTCACCGTGGAAGGACAGGGGATGCTGCTGGCGCTTCCAAGCTACAACTCTCGTACAGAATTCAGGATTATACGCTCGCAATACGAGTTATCTCTCCACTCAACACATTATTGACGTTGCGAGACTAAACCAGCGAAGGTCACTCGTGCTCTCCGATCCTTAGAGCTTTCGAATTTGCTCGGATTTTTCTTTTTATTTTTAGAAGCGCCATTTCAGAACCGCAATTAGGTTTGGTTTAGCGCCTCATTGACTTTTTTCAAAGCCCCGCGATTTTCGTCTTTCCATTATGAAGCAAAACGGAATCATGCTCCTTGTTTTGTTGATACTTTTTTAGCTTGAGATAATGGTTTTCAGAGAACGAATTCATCGTCGGTGAATAATTTTATATATATATTTTTTTTTTTGTAGACAAAAGGTTTTCTTTTTTAAAAGATATTAAGTACATTTATTTTTGCAATGATTTATCTTTCAAAATAATTGTTAATAATGAAAAGTGAGTTTTAATACATTTTCTAAAGATTTGATTGGAACAGTATTTAGTTACTGCACAAAAACTGCATCATAGTTATATACATCATAGTTAATAACATTGAAAGAAGTATTTATACCACTTTTTTTCTTCATCCCCTTATTTTATCATTTTCTTTTAATGGTCAAACATGAAATGAGCGATTACTGTCGAGGGAGACATGGATTAAAGTTTCTCATGGAAGCAGAAGTAATTAGATGCGATATAAATGCACATCCTACTTGCATCAATCTTACGTTTCAATATTCCAGGCCTATAAAAATTCGATTCACCGAACCATCTAAAATGGACCGTAGCAATTTCAAGATTTCCATTATTTAAGGGGAGGGTCTCGTGTAAACAAAATAAAAATCAATTTTTTATTGGCTAAATCAATAGTTTATATTAATAGTTAACGCATGAATAAAAAGCATGCGTTGAAACAGCAGGCAATAATCAAACATTGAAAGTGTCTCAAAAGTAATTTCGTCAATAAAAATTTTTTTCCAACTTTTCAAAATTCAAAAGCTCTGAAATTATGTTTTTTCAAGGTGACATTTGTTAGATTCGTTGAATTTTTTCTTTGAATTCGATTTTTTCAGAAAATTGAATTATTGATTTTTAGTTTGAGTTACGTTTGAGAAAGAGCAAAAGAAATTAAGATGTTTCAGGTGGAAGAATGGATGTCAAGAACGAGATTGCAAAAACTCTGGAGACAAACGCGCATGGGGGTGTTAAAGCGCCAAAAGGTGACTTTGAAGAAAGATAGGGGAAAGTAATCGGCTGGGTAGCTGTTACTGGTTAGAACCCGGCGCCCAGTATTTATAGCACTAGCAAACTGGTCGATAACGGATACCGACACTGCGCAGTTGGAAGGTCTTCTCCCGGCGCTTCCTGCTTTCTCCTCATTAGTTTCTCATCCACCCACAGCACGCATATTCCACTTCTCATCTTTCTGCCCTTCCGTTTCCATTATCCTTTTTTTTCGTTTTGCCAATTTTTTTTATTTTAACGTGACCTTTAACTTTCAAAAGAGCAACCCCTCTTTTATTACAATACAAATTGTTCCTTTTCATTTTTTTGTTCTTTTTTTATTATTTTCGATTTTTGTATATGTAATTTATTGATTTTATCTTTTTCACTTTTTTTTTCTTAATTGACAAACTCACCTATAAAATCCTAATTTATTAAAAAATAATTACACAGACATTTCCTAGGAGCTAACTTTTTCCTACAAATGTTGTTGTGGTTAAAAATGAAATATCTGAGAATTGAAACCGCACCCTTGTAGTGAGAGTCTACCGTCGCATCCACCGCGCCAAAGTTGTCTTTGGAGTCCAAAATCATTTTTGGAAGCATACCTACTATCCTAAGTCATTCGAAATTATAATTAAGAAATAATCAAAAATCAAGTTTAAAATTCAACAATGTCAAATAGCTTTTAAAATGAATTTTTCGTGCACTAAAAAATAACAATTTCATTAATAAACGCGAAAAAATGTGTTTTTATTGTTTAAAAAAATTTGTCAACCAAGATTTTTGAAATTGAGGACGAACGAATGTTTTCCCTGGTGCAATTTATCGCAGACCCCCTGAAAGTTTGTTCGTACGCGTAGGGATGGTAAACCTTGACCTTCGGAAGAGACGAGAGGGCGCGAGGAAAGCTCTCTGCATCGAACATCCTCCCCAGATGCCCTCGACCCTCGCCCGGCTCGGCATCTCCATCCCCGCGTGCGCACTACCTCACCCCCTCCCTTTTCCACCGCCCACGTCGTCCTTAGCCTTTCTCTAATAACGCTCCTTTCGTCCTTGCCGTCCGTCGAATATGACATTGAGCTCAAGCATCATTTGCTTTTTCCCGCTGCAGATAAAATTGAACTTCTTATTCATCTCCTTAAAATTATTTGCCAACAGCGCACCCTAACGTCGTAAATAAGCACTAGCCGCAGGCAAAAATCAATTAAATCTAAAAATAAGTAACATTCAAACAAACGTAAAATAAATCTCAACAATGTTCCTTTGTTTTCATGTTTACAAAATGTTTTAAAATATTCATTTTACCACATTAATGTTCTGTTGTTGAAAAATGTAAAACGATATAGAAGATTATTTAGTTTTTTAATGATGAAAGCTTTTTTAGACTTAAAATATGTTATATAAATGCTGGAAATGTTTTAAATTGCAGATAAATTGTAAAAAACGTCTCCCATTGCGATTGTAACCTTGAATAAAATACTGACCTTGACCGCGTAAGCTTCCACCCTATGACGCACCCCAACCCAACAACTCGTTTTGTCCTTCTCCTCTCTCTCTTTCTCTCTCTTTCTCTCTCTCTTCTCTTACGAAAACCTCTTTACCACTTGGTTGTGTACGCTCGACGCTTTGTCGTACGTGTATAAATTACATTGATACGAATTGCTGGCCTGCTGCCTGTCGCTGCATCGACCGACTGTTATTTGCGACTATTCAGTTGCAAATTTCCACAAGTTAATTTGTCATTTATATTATTAATGGATTTTTTTTATTACATTACTGAATTTCATTACAATTTATAGTACAACTGGAAAGTTTACCGCAAACGAATTTAAATGTCTACAGAACCGCGCGATTTATCGCTTTACAATTGGAAAACTTTCATTTCAATTATTTAACTATCAGCTTTTTTAATCGACGGTTGTAGACACAAACAACAAAAAGATGATATCATTTTTAATTTCGATGGATTATAACAACTTCAAAGTGCATGTCAAAAGAATTTAAATATTTATAGAATTACGCGATTTATCATTACTGGTGGAAAACTTTTATTTCTTTATGACATGCAAAAACGTCAAAAAGCTCATAGGAATTTAAATTTCAATGGATATAGTGTTCAAGGAATTCAGTGAAATTCACTTTTACACATCCCATGCAAATATATTTTATTTTTAACAATAAATTTTTAACTTGAAAATTGATTTACATTTATATAGAAGAAGACACTGTGTATACAAATGATTCGTTTAAATTTGCATGAATATTGTATTAAAAAATGTATCAATGTTTTGCAATGATCGTTACGAGCAACGCAAAACACGAGCCTTTTTTACAAGGCAAAATGGCTCAATCGGTAAATTACTTGTATCAATTTTCTCATACAGCTTTAATCAAGCTCAACGTTGAAAAAAGAGCTTTAGTTCAAAAGCTCTCTTTCGTCGCATACAAAATTGGTTTACCATTTTTTAAGCACAGATCCTTTTTTATAAAAAAGAAGTTGAATTGTTAATTTTATTAATACAGATGAAACGCGCGATTATATACAACTTTGTTTCCCAGTCTTAAATAATTGACTTGATAAGCTGTTAATTCAGTCAGTATAAAATTCAACTTTCTTTCTTTAAAATTAATATTTATAAAAAAAATAATCACAAATCACATTAAAATGTTTGATACTGAAGTTATAGATTGCAGAGTTACATAAGAGCAGAGTTGAAAAAATGTAGTTTTTTTCTGAATATCAAATTTTGATGTAATTACACTCTTGACAATTTGAACGCCTGTCAAATCTCAATATTACATTCCGTGAGATATGGAACCTCTACGAATCAAACAATTATGTTATTCTATTTACACCGAACAATTCCTTTTTCTATGACGGCGATATTTTACAATCAAGAGCCTTTAGTTCGAAGGCCCCAGTGAGATAGTCTTTGACAAATAATATTGTCATCGTTACGTTAATTACAATCGTAAATGCGACTGTGACGATGTTTGTAACTTATAAACAAGAAGTTTATAAAATATGATAACCGCAATTCATACTGTACTATTATTGCTCGTTTTAGCCAACTGACTAGGGTTCAGTTTTATCGCGTCGTCGTAACTCGGTGGCGCGTCTATAACAGTCTCGTAGTCGGGAGGTTTCTGCACCACTGCGGGCGTTGGTTCGTCGATCGAAATCGTGTGGATCGCATTGTCAACCTGAAATAATGAAATTGAACTTTTACAATTCTGCTTTTGATTAAGTTCGATTTATCGATTAGAAATAAAATGGTACCTGGGCAGTAAGAACATGAACATGAGTTGCAGACCTTATGGAAGGTGTATGCAACCAACAGCACATCGAGGCGCAGATGAGAAGGGTACCTGCTACAATACATGCTACTCCAATGTATCGTATCGGTTCAACACAATTTTCAGCTAGGCCCAACCAATTGATTAGAGCGCCGACACATAATAAAACCATGCCATATCTGTATGGTTTTTGAGACCTCGACTCATCGAAAGACATAACTGAAATTAAACAAACATGTATCAATTCATTAATGACATTTCAATTTCAAATATAAAGTCTCATCAAATCAATGTTTGTTATTGTTTTATTGATTTTTATTTCCTTACCGTAGACTCATCATCTGAAGGAAAGAGTTATACGTTGAAAAAAAGGCTCATCGGTTTGGCCATCTGAAATCAAACATATGATTAGTATCAAACTAAGCAATGATTAGACAAAATATTCTGATTAATCAATTATTAATAACAAATTCAACTTTCATTTCTAAATATTTCCAAAAGGAATTTTTTTTAATGAAGATAAATGTCTTCAATTACAATAGATTTTTTCACAGTTTTTCTTGTCTTGTTTTATCTGTCAAAGCTCGTTTTATATGTAATGATTTTTGATTATCCAGAAACAAAATTGAATTTCAAACACAA
This sequence comes from Trissolcus japonicus, assembly GCA_030522925.1. Taxonomy (NCBI): domain Eukaryota; kingdom Metazoa; phylum Arthropoda; class Insecta; order Hymenoptera; family Scelionidae; genus Trissolcus; species Trissolcus japonicus. The sequence continues at coordinate 179,997 of JAPYZS010000314.1, read as the reverse complement.
AATTTGCACTCAGAAAACTTTATCCTGTTAGAGATCCATGAAACTGCTATCTTACAGTATCGGCTTTTTAAATTACGTCCATTTAAATTTAAAATTACGTGACGTAAAAACTATACAAGTTGTTATCTTACCAGCCAACTTACGTAGTACAAGTATAGATTTGTAAATATAGATAAATTGTGTTTTAGGAACAATGCAAAGTCGTTGAGGTTCAAATGGTAAAAAATTTATCACTCGTTTTAATTGACTACCGATTTTCCGAAAATCTTCCCAATTGTACGGTCTCAACTAAAAAATTTCATCAGCATTTTTGGTCCCCAAAAATTTACTTTAATTTGGATCTGTTAACTTTGTTTCTACCACGGTCAAAGATTTTTGATGTTTTACACTTATCAACTGAATTTATTTTTCAAATACATTAAAAACAAAAGACAGAAAAAAGACAAGAAAAAAAATGTATGATAAGATATTCCAATAACAAATTTATTAATCATTTTATCTTTCACTCATTTGTTGAAACACGATTGTTGCAATAACGGCATTAAAATGTTAATAACTTGTATTGTGTCCCACTATATTAATCTTCGAAATCCCAATTTATCCAATGTCTTATTTTCACCTTGTCCACAAATTTATCCTCGCACAAAATTAGCCGATACAACTTTTTACCTCTCAAAATCGAGAACGAACCAGATCGCTCTCGCTAGTGCAACTAGTCTTCCTCATTTTTTTCCCACATCCCACTGAGAGATTTCATTTCGCGTGATTCAACACGAAAATAGATAATCTGAGGTATTCACAGATATGTCATGATTGCAATCAAACAAATAGTGTATGATTTCTGTTTCTATAGAAGTAACCAGATAAGATAAAGTATTCTAACACCTTCACAACACATTTCATTCAAAAATATGATATTGTCTGTAGTCATGCATGATGCTTTCAAAATAAAAATAACAAAAAATTACTCCGAAATTGATAACAATATTAGCCCCAAATTATTCCATTTTTATTAATCTTTTGGACTGTGTTAGTTATAAAATAACGATTGCGGTAAAAATGTATACCTGCCTAACGTTAGCTGGAGACCCACAATATTGCACAATGTACTTATGAATTTGCACGCTCTTAGCTTTCATTCAGTTTCCTTTACAGTTGACTCAGAATGAAAAAATCGTCTTATCCACCAGTCCAATTGAATTCTTAGGAACACGTGCGATGCCGACGGCGGACTACGCACAACTGAGCGTAATCGTTTTTACATACTGCACCGACTACCGAGACCGCACGAGCAACACGTATATCTTTTGAGAAAACAGTGTCAATGAAAAATTCAAAGAAGTGCATCATCTGAGATGTTATTGAATTTTATTTACATATCATATCTGAACGGTATTTGTAGCACATTAACAGGTCGCTCGCACATCTACATATACATAATTGCCCGACATTAACATTAGATATAGTACAAATATATGCATACGCAAATTGTATGCTTCTCTTTTTTGTATATCAGATGAGATTAAATTTTTGACAGGCGCGAAACTAAGAACTGATATTTTATCATTTTTTTTATTGGGATTTTGATTATGATTTTTCTTTGAAAGCTAAGCCATGGTTGATTATTTTTTGAGATAATATAAATGTACGTATAAGAAACATTTTCCTGATTGTAATAAATCAGAGAGTTCGAGTTTCCAAGCTAGTCAATGACATTTACAGGTATCAACAATAAACTGCCACTATAGTCTTGATGCAAAACCGATCGCTGTACAAAACGATTTACTCAAGTAGTTTGATAAATAAATAAAAATTCTATTATTTAGTGCCTTGAAATTTCATAATTTTGATGTCATTAATTTGAAAAAAAATAAATTGAGCCGCGTCAATGAAATATTGATTTTTTTTTCGTTTTGATAATAATAATAATTTTATAAATTAAAGGTTTCAAGTCTACTTGGAAACTTTCGAGCGAATCAATTTTATTGATTGTTTTCAAAAATATCACGATATGGCATATGTTAATCAAATATTGGTATAAAAATACACCACATTAAATTGTTTAGTCAAATGACGTACAACTAGCCTAGATATACTTTTTTTTATCTACGGTCATCATAAAATATACATTGTTTAATCTATTTTAAGACAAAACTAGCATAGAAAATGTAAGCGAGTTCAAAGGCACATGGTTTGTTCTGACTACATCAGAGATGGAACTAGATTAGAAGCTTTTTGCAGCCTGATTTTCATACCCTGTTAATTTTATTATTTCCAGTTTTTGTGTTGCTTTTCAATTTTAAAAATCAATAAATTGCGTTTTATGATCAGGCTATTTCATTTGCGTCAGCTGTGACTTATACTTTTTCTTTCGACTTTTTAAGTTGTAAAAAATTTAAAAATTTTATTTACAATGAATTTCTCAAGGCCGAGTTATTGATTGTTCTACAATTAACAAGCAGTCGTGAATAGGAAACGAGAAAATTATAACAGATGAAAATCAAAAGCGTATCTGCAATAGATAATGCAATTACGTTGCATGTGTTGATGGCTGGATCTTGTTCGAGTAAATACAAGGCAAAAAAAATTATATTGAGATAAATTCAAGATGAGTTTTAATATGATAAGAATCGCTTTAATCATCAAAAGTTTTGCAAAACTTAAAGTTCATGATAATGCCAAAGCTTTCAAATTAATTTCAAAGTAAAACCTTGAGAATAAAATAACTGGTATCTCAAGTTGAGATTCTTCATTTTCCAAATTCCATCCTAATAAGCCAGAATATGAAGGTGTCCATTAAAAGAAAAAATTTACGACTGGATATATTTTTCACTTTCATTTATTTTCAATTAAATCAGATGTCATACAGAGAATTTCTATTAGACGTAGAAAGCATTAAATGTTATACGAAAAATCAAAATTCCGTACAAAGCAATAAGATTTTTTTTTTCGATTCCATTATTTTAAATATAAAAGAGAAAATTAAATATTCATAAGAAAAAAAACAGTAATACAAAAAAACAGGTAATCAATCGATCCTACTAAACTTGATCACAAAATGGGTTTGTACTCTGACGGTGGAATTTGGTCGAACGTTTACAATATAAAACGTCCTCAATGCTGAAACAGCAAAGCGAATTCCTGTCCGTTTCTCAAGTCCCGGTAAGTTGTGAAGCTTTTAAGAACATCGTCAATGCGTTTTTGGTTGGGGACATCTGTACTACAGAACCCACCTAATGAACCCGTAGCTAAAAAAATGTCCGGTAACATGTTTATGTTACCGTGAGATACAAAAAGTATTTAAAAAAAAATTAAGTGCGAAGAAATTAAATTCGGCTAAATGAGAAACAGAAATATTTTAACGACGACTTCTAGTTGGGATATACCAATATTTACTATTACATTGATACCCCAGATAAATAGTAGTTTATGAAAAAGACGTGTCAATGAGCACAGTCCAATTAAGTCATCGTGGAATACGAAACGTAATCGGGCATAAATGAATTGTCAAATCAACTGTAACTATATCCAACTTTGCGGTCGTCGAATCGTTTGTGCATTCCGGAGAAAGTGTTTTCACGTCCGCGTTTGTTGCCACCATAACCATATCGATCTGAAACAAATTCATTCCAATGGTAAGAATTATGAAACTCAATTATACAATTGATCATTTAATTTGATTATCATGCAATTTTTTTCGTCATAACATGTTTTTTTAATATAATTGTTGTAGTGAACATTGAGAGATGGATCCAGACCGAACTGTGTGGACTCCGAAGGCATTAGTTCACATTTAATATCCCTCCCATAAGCATACACACTTCATCGATGATACTAAATGAAGGTATGCCAAAAATGAGAGGACCAATTAAAAAAAAATCCAATGAAGAAAAAAATATGTTCTTACTTCTGTTAAATGCTCCACCACCTCCTCCACTCTTCATCGCGAGCTCGGAGAGTTTGGGGTTGATGGTCTGATTAGCCTCTTTGAGGACGTTGATAAGGTCGCGCGCCTGTCTGCTGTTCTGAGGCGTGAAAAATGCGTAACTGGTACCAGTTGATTGCGAACGTCCAGTGCGACCGATGCGATGGATGTAATCTTCGGATGATGATGGGTAGTCAAAGTTTATGACGTATTTCACGTCATCAACGTCTAAGAAAAAATTGTCTTATTAATATCGTTGAAAAATTTTGCACCACCTTTTTATAGCACATTCAATTTCATCTTTCAAGTTTGCAGAAGCGCTAATAAAAACAGTTAAAAAAAAGCTCTTATCGTTTATTTTTCAGAATAATAATAATAATAATAATAAAAAAACGATTATAAGCAGTGTAATAATTGTGTAACTACAGTGTGTAGGCGGCGCATATTTTTCAATACATGAACACTAATTGTTCAAATATTCAGGTCGGAGCAAGAATTTTAATATCACTTTTATAATGTTAATTAAAAATTTTCCTTACAGAAAAAGTTACAAGACAAATAACATTGTGCAGCTAATTTTACAAACATACACTGGATGATAGAAAAATGAATGAAATCAAATTGATTTCTCATGTTCTTTTTGTTCCAAAGACATTCCCATTATTGTCAATTTGGGAATTTCTTTTTGTTTGATGTAATCATTGTGGATAAACTTTTTGATTGAAATTATAAGTTGACATTTATGTTCTTTTGATAATAATAAATTTTTAGTTGCATGAGCGATATAAAAAAATAATGACAAAAAATAATCTTTTATGAAAATAGATAAAAGGTGTCAAAAAATAAGGAGTAAGGGGAAAGTGTATGAGTATTATGTTAGCTGCATCATGATAATACAAACCATGTCACCGCTGAACTTAGCATTGCACAGGTCTGCGACATCGGGATGTCATTCTCGGAATGCAAGTTCAGTGATTGCAATGTCCTGTCCCATAACATCTTAATCAAGTAGCGATAGTAGCAAAATCAATAGATTGTTGTCTCGCACAGGCTGGGCGTTGTCTTACGCAGTGTGATGGATTGTGTACCGTAATAGCGCGCAATACCTGTGTATCTCGCAGCCAACTTGTGCTTGTTTTTTTCTTTACTTTCGCTTAGATTGTTGTTCACCCGGCAACAACAATCCCCCGAGGCACATTTTCGAGTGCTTTTCAGCTTTTTTTTTTTTTTTTATCGAAAACACAGACAGTGAGTGAGCCATGGATTGCTGTTTAATTCATTTCCTCATCGCACACTCAACGCAATCTGTGTACCATGTGCCTCTAAAACAAAAGACAACCAGACTGATTAACATTTATCATAAGATGCCTACACCTGACTTCTTTATGTCTATTTCTTATCCTTTTTTGATCTTCCAACACAAGCTTTTTTTCTCAATTTTCATCAGTACAATTTTTTTTCAATTGATGTATCCTGAAGTTAAGACTTTCTCATTTTTACTTTCATCAAAATAATTTTATAAAAATGAATCAATACAGTTTAGCAGTTAAACAAATCCTTTAAAGTAAAATTGAGAATCTCCACTTTGGAATAAAAAAAAATAGCGTGTACGAAAAAAGAAAATGAAAGTCATTCCCATCTTGATCAATTACTGCAGAACAATAAAAAAAGGAACAAAAATTTATAGATCAACTGAAGAAAACAATGGTGTTTGTTATTTTATAATCCCTGAAATTGAAGTTGATTATAGCTGCAAAAGTGTCGTTAAAGTTTCTTAGAAAAGTAGTCACACGAGCAAAAATTTCTTTTTGAATGGGAAGTGAAAGCAACGATGGTTTGTGGAAAAACGATGAGAAAAACGTTGATGTTGTTTTAAATCCAAATGAGGGAAAGTGAATGAGGAAGATGATTTAAGCTTCTGTAGGTAGATGAAAATATCGTTGACCAGTCGTCGTTTCGTTCAAAGTAAGGATCTCGTGCAAAGCAAAAGATCATGGAAAAGACGAATGGCCGGCACGAGTGAGGCATCGATCAGTTCGTGTAACCAGTCTGTGCTACATCGCCACCCTCCCTAATATTCTCCTGACCTTTAACTCTCGTCCGCACCAAAATAGCTATCACGGCGCGATTGTCTCTACTTTATAATTGAATAACTCAGGTCCACCAAGTTGTACTTACCCAGACCGCGAGCAGCAACGTCAGTTGCTACTAAAATAGAGCCCTTTTTGTTCCTGAACTCTGCAATAGATAATAAAAATATAAACAATAGTACCCAAATTTGGTAAATCAAACCAAATCAATTTAAAATCAATCATACCCCTTAATACGTAATCTCTTTCTTGTTGCGATTTGTCACCGTGCATACACACAGCAGGCCAGCCGTATCTACGGATGTTTCGCGTGATGGACTCGACCTTCTTCTTTGTCTCAACGAAAATGATAGTTTTGCCACCTTCCTCGTTGATGTTACCAATCTCTTCGAGTAAATTTCCCAGTCTGAAATAAAAAGACTCGTTTAAGTACAAAATAACTCTTTTATATGAAATCAATTAAATTTCAATTTCAAACTAATCAGATCTTCTCAGAGGTAATTCAAGTTTTCAATCACAAACTCTCATAAATTTAAAAATGTTCATCATTTAAAAAATTCATCCCAATAAAATAAAACAAAATGATCGAATTCTTACTTTGACTCCTTCTCTTCCTCCTGGCAAACATCGATAATCTGCAAGATGTTGTGGTTGGCAGCGAGTGAGAGCGAGCCAATGTTCAGCTGAGTGTAATCCACCAAGTATTCCTCGGCGAGATTGCGAACCTCCTTGGGCCAGGTGGCGGACCACATGAGGACTTGTCTGTCGGGTCTGATTTGTTCGATGATCTTTCTGATCTGGGGCTCGAATCCCATGTCCAACATGCGATCAGCTTCGTCCAAAACGAGATAGGTGCATCTGCGCAAGTTGGTAGTGCCTCGTTCGAGGAAATCGATCAGTCTTCCAGGGGTCGCGATGCAGATCTCAACGCCGCGCTCGAGGTCGCGAGCCTGACCTCCCTTGGGAGCTCCGCCGAAGATGCAGGTACTGCGCACATACGAGAGCTGGCCGAACTCGCTGGCGACAGTTTGGATTTGCTGCGCAAGCTCGCGGGTAGGCGCGAGGATCAGGGCGATTGGGCCCTCGCCGCGGTGCAGCGGCTGCTGGCTGTTGATGTGGACGATTGCGGGCAGGATGTAGGCGAGAGTCTTTCCAGAGCCGGTCTGAGCGATACCGACCATGTTACCGCCGCTCATCGCTATCGGCCAACCCTGAGCCTGGATTGCCGTTGGTTCAGTGAAGCCCTGCTTTTTGAGTCCCTGACAGACGTAGTCTGGGAAATTTGCCTCGTCGAAATTCTGGATCGGGTTGGGGACGCTGGCGCCCTTCAGAGTGATCTTGTTCTGGTCACGGAATAACTGTACCTCGCGAGGGTGACGGCTCTTTACGTCCATGTGCGGGGCGTAAAAGTCCTTGCGGAATGGCTTGAGTTCTTCGGATGCCCAGTTAGGTTTGCTCAAAGTCATGCCGGCCATACTGTTGTTTCCACCGCGGTTTGGCATCCTGGATCCGGAATTGAATCCAGTGTTGCGATCCCGGAATGAGCCGTACGAGTTACCTGAACCGTAACCTCCCGAGCGCTGACCCCCTCCACCGCCGCTGCCGTTACGCTGTTGGGTGGCGTTGCGGAATCCTGATCCGTAAGTCCTAAAACATAAAAGATGTCCAACATTTTTAATTTGCTGTTTTCGCCTGGTGATAATCACGAGATTGAAACGTGATCTCATCATGAAAATATAAAAAAGTTGATGTCGTGAACATTGAGAAATGGATCCAGACTGGAACTGTGTGGAATCCGAAGGCATGAATTCACATTGATTTCTCTCTCAAAAGCATATATGCTTCATTGATGAAACTAAATGAAGATATGCCAAAATGAGAGATATAAGTTAAAAAAAAAGGACAAACCACAAATGTATAAACAGAAAAAAAAATAAAGAAAACAAAATGTCCAATCAAACCTTAAAGTTAATTAAACGTGTCAAAATTATAAATCTTTTAACAACTGGCAAAACCAATTTGCATAACATGTTTTTTTTATTTTTTAAAACTTGTTTGTTCCAGCTGTTTGAACAATATTTGTATTACAAACTCCCGATTTCGCTTCAACTTGAATTGAAAACTAGCTGCAAGGGGGAAGGGGGAAAAAGCAATGGACGCGATACAAACGCGCTGGTTGTGCCAGCTCTTTAGATTATGCAATCTATAGATTTGACACTCGAGAAATGTGTGAGTACTAACCGGCGTAATAACCCAAGAACACCAGGTAGTTGTCGCAGCCTTGAATGTAAAAATACATTGTTAGGGTCGGTGTGATTTTGCCATTTGTCACTCACAGCGAATCTTCTCTTTTTTTATCTACATTTCTCGAAATTTCTCGAAAAAGTCGAAGGAGTTTGTTACTTTCTTGACTACATTTTTTGTGTAGATTGTTCATGTGAAGTAACAGTACATTAATTTATCAATATAAATACTATGGTTTTTCATGAACATCGTTTGATAATAAATGAAAAATAAACGAAAACTTGAAAAAAAAGAAAGAAAAAAAAATTAAACAAAGCTATAAATCTACATTAACAATGGAGAAAAAAACCAAGCTAGCTGTAATGATTAGCTTGCTATCTCTCTCCGATCGGATTATCTCTCTCTCCCACGAGCTATTAGAAATTGGTCCACGTGCTGGGCCTCTTCCAAAAAAATTCCAAGTGAGAAATTGCAATTATTAAAAAAATGAGCCCAAGATTGTTGAACAGTTTGTTGAACATCGAGAACGAGGACAATTTCACGCGAATTTTAACAATGGCGGCTGCAAGAGATAGCAATTTCACCATTCCACATTTCAAAACGTTACAAAAGCATTTAAACGGCTGCACTGGCATAAAATTCGTCACAAATATGAAAATAATGATGTTGAAGACCTGGCACAAAGCGTTATAAGAGTTAACGATACGAAAATTGAACGAAAGTTGCAACGTTGTGAAACGTTAGAACAGTAATGGCCACCCACACGCCACCGATTTTCATCGTTCATTTTCATCGCGGGTGCAACTACAACAGCCAACGTTGGAACAAAAATAATATCAAGAAATTGCGCATTCTCATATGTGTTTGTTTACTTACATGATGACAATTGGTTTTTCTGCTTTCCTTAGTCCCTGAAGATCTTTGAAAGTTAAGAACTTGTGATGGTAGGTTGTTTTAAAAAGCGGCAAAGATCTCTGAAATAGCAAAAAAACGTTCTGAATACAAACGTTAGATTAATTGCCGTTTCTTTTTGACCAAGGAGAGGTGCTTTTTCACGACAATGGAACTTAATTTCTAGAACTTTTCTGTGCACGACAACTTACCCGTGCCGCTATTGGGGACGGAAAGAACGATGGACGAGTCTGATCACGTTGCTATGAGCCTTCCACCCCGATTTCCGGCGGACATCCAAAGTCAGGTGACCGTCTCGACCAATCCCGACCGAGAAGAAATGCGCTCAACGAACTGCGCACCCGAAGGCACTTATGGATTTTTCTCCGCAGTTTGGCGTTTCCGACAAGACCTACTCTCGAATCAAAATAATAACTTATGACAAGATTTCCGTGATTAATAATTTGACTTATTTATTGTTGTTATTATTAGTCGTTATATATATATTTTTTTTTAATGATAGCAGTTTTTATATCACCTTTTGAGATATTTTCTGTTATTTATTTTTTGACCAGCTCAACCAGTAAAAATGGCGGGATATTTGAAAATGTAACAATTTATTTCACCCTGTTTTATTTTGTATTTTTGTCCACTTCCTTTGTTTATTCTTAAATTTACTATTTGTAAACTTTACTAAAAAGTTTACATTGAAATTTCTAAAAATAATAAATGGAACAATTTTTCAATTTCACAATTGTGTGTGAACTGTAATAATTTTAAATAATTTTTTTGTTTAATTCGAAAAATGTTATTGGGTATTATGATGTAAATTATAGTCATGTTGAATCATAAGCTGACGAGATTAAAGCGAAATTCCGGTACAGGAATACTGGGGAAGATAAATATTACACAGCATGAATCTAAGGAGTGTGTCTGTGTGCGTGACGACGAGTGTATGTATGTGCTCCGTTTCATCTCTGTACTGTCAATCTCGACTGCTAACGGTGACGTCACAATGTACTTGTTTTCACCGGTAAAGAAAAAATAGTAATTATCCGAGTGATTAACTGCAAAGTTGCATTTGCAATTCAATTATTTACCGAAAAAAAAGACTGGTTGTAAAACTAAACCAGAAACTTTGAGATTATTTTACCAAAAAAAGTTTTGTACTGATTAAAAATTTAATTCATCATTAAACGCATTCATTAAAGGTAAATTGACAATGACAACATTATTTTTTTTTTCGATTTTATATTTTCGAATCTCTTTAATTTTTTACAAAATGTTATGGGTTTTATTACGTAGGAATCAAATTATTTTGAGGTTATGTTTAAAAATAACTTTTCATTTCGTTAGCAATAAAAAATTTCATCTTAAATTAATTTGGATTAAAAAAAATTGTGTAAAAGTTGTTTTAAAATTTTTTTATTATTGTTTACCTTTCATTACAATAATATTTTGTTAATTGAATATTTAAATAATATAATTTATTTGGAATAGTAATTAATTTGATATTTTTACTTTTTCAGGAATCAAGAAGCACAATGATTTTATCAAAAAGCAATATATTTTTTTCTATTTTATTCCTGAGCATTTTGAGTGTTGTGACAGAATGCATAGCGGCATCAGCACACATTCGTGAAAAACACAGAGGTAGTGCTGAGCGCACAAAAGACGGAGCTTACAGTGCCAGAGACAGTGATCACTATGTCGATGGAGAGCATCACCAAGAATTTGATCATGAAGCAATTTTAGGTATCTCCAAAACTTAATTCCAAATCTGATAAAATTAAAAGATAAATCATCTTCATTATGACGTTTTTTAGGAAGTGTCAAGGAAGCGGAAGAATTCGATAAACTTTCATCTTCAGAATCAAAAAGAAGACTTGGAATTTTGCTGTTGAAGATGGATCTAAACAATGATAAATTTATTGAAAGAAATGAACTGAAGGCGTGGATATTGAGATCATTCAAGTATGTCTTTGGAACTGAATGTAAGGTGGTTCTAGCGATAATTGAAAAATGTCAGTGACATGAAATTCGGAACACTTAAATTTGAAAAAATAAACCATAAAAATTTTGAACATTCACAAAAATGCTATTTCGACTGCTTCGCTAGAACCACCTTTATCTGAACTGAAGTTTCTCTTAACGTTCATGTTTTATATAATTTTATATCACAACCAGTATGCTGTCTGACGAGGAATCCCATGACCGCCTTGAGGACGCAGATTCCGACGAAGATGGTCGCGTATCCTGGAACGAAGTTTTGCAAGATATGTACGGCTCTGATTCTGATGACCTGGCCATGGACGACAAACTTGTGAGCGATGATAAAGAGCTTTTCGAAGCTGCAGATATCAATCAAGATGGTTTCCTTGACAAAGAGGAGTTCAAAGCTTATACACATCCTGAAGAAACGCCAAAAATGTTTCCCATTCTTTTGAAACAAGCTTTGAATGAAAAAGACACTGATCAGGATGGTTATATCAATTTCCAGGTACCTTTCAAATATTTTTTATATAATTAGAATAAAATATTTTTGCTAAATCATTGTTTATTTTATAGGAATTTTTGGGCAATCGAGCCAGAAATGAAGATAAGGAATGGCTCATCGTTGAGAAAGAGAAATTCGATCATGAGCATGACAAAAATCATGACGGTCTTTTGGACAAAGACGAAATTATGTCCTGGCTGGTTCCGAGCAATGAGTAAAAAATTATTCCTTTTTTGTTCTTGAAATAACATTATCAAGTTTGATATTGAAATTTGGATTTAATTTTCAGTGAGATAGCGTCGGATGAAGTGGACCACTTGTTCGCAGCTGCCGACGATGATCATGACAATCGTTTATCATTCGACGAGATCTTGGAGCACCATATGGTCTTTGTCGGTAGCGAGGCCACAGATTACGGAGACCACCTGAAGGATATTGAACGCTTCCAAGACGAACTGTAGAGCCCCCTGCATCTTCCATAGTTTCTACAAATACTTTATGTACAATTTCGAATCAATGTAAAAAAAAGTATTTTGATAATGTGCCATGACTTTTAGAGAGTGAACAACATCATATCAGCTGTGATTCTCATATGATAAAACGTGAATTTAATGTTAGATCGAACTTTTTTCATTTTCATTCATTTACCATTGAACGTTATCATAATTTATTATATTTATTCAGATTAAAAAATTTATATGTGCATGCAAAATATGGTTGTAGTTTTTGAGTGTCAATAAAATATTTCAGTTCAGCCAAAAACAGTGTAAAACTATTGATTTCATAGGGATGAAATAAAGGAACATGACAATGATCGTTTATGAATATCGTTTTCTTTATTTTGTAGAAAACTGATAAGTACACCAATAATCTTGCATTTTTGAAATGTCGTCGATTAATCGAGACACAGAGGGAAGCATTCGGGCAACTGACGAACAAACCCGAACGATCGCCACAGGTCCGCTTTTGTCTCCAGCAAGCCAGAGCAGTGAACAACGAACTTGATTTTCTCTTTTTCCTTTCTATATGGCAATTGTACAATTCTACCGTGTAAAAAAAGATTTTTTTTCTTTTTCTTTAATAACCTGTATTTGTTTCATTTCCATTAGTATTTCGTTGCGACGGAAAAGGCGCTCGCAATTCGTAATAACGAATTTATTGTCGCAGGTTTAATCGAAACGTTGCCTTTTCCGCCTCAAATCGTTAGTTAAAAGCGAGATACTTCATAAGTTTGTTTTACTTTTGTAAGACACTGTCTCTCTACACATCGATCGATTACTGAAACAAGATTCCTCGACTGTCGCTTCTTCTTCGCTCTTATTTGCGCCTTTATCTTGCGACGAAAACAATTTCATTACGCGCTATCGTGTTTATTACAAAATTTCTTTCATCTCTCAGTCATTGTCTCCTTGACAAATAAATAACCGGGGGAAAAACCCGCCGGGACTTTCATCATATCATAAATTTTATTACAACTTACAAGAAGGTAGACATTTTTCTTCCTTCTTGAATAAATTTACCAACGATTTGATAATTGGCAAGTCCCGTCGGTCAAAACCATACTATACGCATCCTTTTTGATTCTCATATGATTTTTATAATCTTACTTTCATCAGTCTACGGGTCTGTGCATTGTCTTAGTTTTCGTTCATTTCCTCTCTTCAGATATTGGGATTTTTTGGTAGTCGTCACAAAAACCGTAAAAGAAAGAGAAAAAATAGAATCAAATTCGAGAGTAAAATGAAAAAAAGGATGAAGACTAGAAACACCAATTTCGTCATACGCAAAATGCAAATTACACCCTAAAGACTTTTGTTTGTTTCTTTTTTTTTTCGACGGGATGTTGCATCGGCGATGGGCCGCATCCAAATAATTTCGGAACACGTCGTTCGATCACATTGGACGGACGCGATTCGTCCAGCTAATAAGTTACACACGCTAACCGCACAAAAAAGACGACAACTGAATCGCGAAACCGAGTTTTCTTTTTTCGGGCTGCGACCGTGGGCTCCACCACGAAACAAAAATTTTTTTTCATTACATAATTGCTTTTTAATTTTTAATATACATATATTTATATTTATTCATTTATTTATATATACTCCGTGGTAAAACTTTTAGGACTAGATTGCAGGGCCGCGGGCGCCCTCTTGCGTATAATTGCACTTTTTGCGTTGTGAATAGCAGCGAATGTGGCGCGCCCTAGCTCGGTTTCGCTTCGGACAAACTTGTTGGCTGTTTTAATTACAGTTCCGTTACACGAGATTTTTTTTCTTCTTTTTGGTGACGATCATTTTCCGTGAATACTTTTGCCGCTTGAGCCAAGTGGATACCAATTAAAAGCGTACGTATTGCACAAACATAAAACAAACTCGTGTTTTCTTTTTTATAACGTAAACTAAAGAAAATGTGATTTTACAAATAAATATATCCCGCGTTTATCACCCGTTTATCACAATTTTCATCCCCTACTTTTTGCTCGTACACTTTATCCTATGGAAAAAAATCGCACCTCAGCCCTACGTCGATTCGTTAACAAAAATGTTTCGGCCTCCGACGCATCGACAATTCATCAAATTACACGAATAATTTCAAATAACTCACTAATCATCAAGCTGAAAGTACATATTCTTATCCGTACACCGCTTTAAATTTGTTTCTAAAATAGATAACATTTAAATTTAACCGAGGCTTGCACAGAACCCAAGGTAATAATTGTTAACCGCTTCGATAATAATTTGTTTCTTCTATTTTCCTCGCAATTTACTAATTCTTCTTTTTCTTCTTTATCATTTATCACTCGCCAAAGTACATCATTTGCTTAAATACTCGCTAAGTAGACAAAGAGACACGCAACGCCACCCCTCTTATCTATTACAATAAATTCTGAAACACAAAAAAAATTGAGGTTTTCGTCATTAACTCATATCGCTCTTCCGCTTCTCTTTCTGTTATGTATTTTTTGACGTGTGCCATTTTACTGTATGTTGAAAAATTATCTTGCCGAATGGTAGGTAGACTTTTTTTCCATTGCCGGTTTTGTGTTACAATGATTGGTGACTTGTCTTCAAATGTTTTGCCAAACCCTGCCACTACTCATGAACGGAAATCATCATGAAAACAGATATTCGTGACAGAAAAAAGAATTCGTGGTTTCAGTTAGCCTGGCAAGGTTGGATACAGTGATTAAAAAAAAGAAAAAAAATTGAGTTAATTTGTCAGAATTTGACGATTTCCGTTCAGCTCGAAGCAGGTCTTATCCTATGTGATCAAAAACTGAGTTCTTATCTATTTAAAATGGTAATTATAATCATAATAGTAATTAATAATAATAACCACAATAATAATAACCGTAATCATAATAATTGATAGTTATAATAATTGTAATGATATTTGTAATAATATAAAGAATAGTAATGGTAATTATAAAGGTAGCCGTGAAATAATAATGAATAATAATAATGAGTGATAATAATAAATGGTAGCGTTGATGTCGGTCGGGCGGAACCGTGCGCGACCTCTATAAGACTGACTCTTCTTAAACAGTTACGACTTACTTTGTTGAATTCGTGTTTCAATCACTAAAACGTGAATGTTGAAGAATACGTAGAAAATATTTAACAAAGAAAAAGGCAAACTCCCCGCGGTGGTGCGGCTCGTTGAGATGTATCGTGCCTCGCAGGTGGCGCCACCCGCTCGGTGCAAGAAAACCACACACACCACCATGGAGAAGTCAGTCCGTGTCCTTGGAATTAGCTGTCCTCCAAAACGGTCCTTCTCATATGCGTGTTACTTGATATTCGGTACGTAGCATAATTATTTAGTCAATAATAATCATATCGATATTGTACTAACTATCCTATTATTTACATCGTCTCGCACTTGGCACTACGTTTGTTTTCTCAATCGCTCTCTCTTTCGCATTCTCAGTCGCTCTCGCAAAATTTGATATCAACTCTCCTCAGTCCTCAAAAGCATGCTCTCAGTCACGCAATCTCTCGCAAGCCCCGCAATATTGCCAATAAATAATTCGTGTTTTTTATCTTTTCGCTATCTTTTCAATCGCAAAGGACAAACTCCCACGGAACTCCAAATAATGAAACAGACCAATTGACCCCCCTATTTTCTCTCTCGCACCAGGAGACACGTCTTTCGTCTTTCTCACGTTCATTCTCACCTTCTCACTCTCTTACTTGGACCCCAAACCCGCACTCATGTTCTTTGCTCCTCTTGTT
Organism: Trissolcus japonicus; assembly: GCA_030522925.1. NCBI lineage: Eukaryota > Metazoa > Arthropoda > Insecta > Hymenoptera > Scelionidae > Trissolcus > Trissolcus japonicus. The sequence continues at coordinate 164,115 of JAPYZS010000314.1, read as the reverse complement.
TTTCTTTCACAATCGCACAGCTCGAGTTGCGCCACCTAGACATCTCGGACAACTAAATTTGAGTTATTCAATTCATGTTTAATGCTCTCCGCTGTGCCAAGATGAATTGCCGAACGTGTGTGGTTTGGAGCCCCCACAGAAACAGTCCCGAAGTTTTGTTTTTTCCCGCGAGTCATCATATATCAGTCTTGAGGAATGCCCCGTGCTCCTCGTGTCACGTGATCGAGGACGACGAGGACAACGCGGATCAGACGTGCTGATGACGCTGCTGGTTCTCGTCGGTCTCGCAAGGCACCACCGTCAGGCTGGACAGATTGCTCAGGTTGCTACTCGACTCGGAATAACTCGAGAGGGTTAGCCGACGACTCGCGCTAGATGGCGTCGTCGTCGTCGTGGTTGTCGCCGCTGTGATCGTCGCAGACGTGGACGAGGCGCTTGGGAACTTGCGAAACACCCTCAGCAGCGAGCTCCCCGCGCTGTGGCACCGAACTATCCGCTCCGGCGGCTCTAACAGCACCGACTGGCTCCGGTACGGCGGCGGACTCTCACTATCAAACACTGTACGGTTTGGTGGTGGACGCACACATTTCTGATATATCTCGCTTTCCTGTAACCAGTGCAAATATCATTAGCCAGTTGAAAATTTAAAATATTTTATTCAGATTTAATAATTGGTTCATTTTATTGATAATCGTCTAAACAATCTTCTGACAGAACTTTTTAAATTAATTTATGCAAAATGTTGCATAATAAATGTTTATCCATTAGAATTGTCAAAATTTGTTTATAATTTAACTACATTGTCCATTAATATCTATGTATCATGTAGATTTGTAAATTACCTGTTCGGGATCGCGAAGGTGGATGGTGGTATGCGCGCCATAGGGGCGCTCCTCGCCATCCGGCAGTTGCAATCTAGGTGGCAGGTCGAGCGCGAGATCTTGTCGGACGCTGTCTTGTCGGACCGCGCGGTCCCTCGCAGCTGCAAGCATGGCCTCTTGAACGCCCTCTGCGTTACCGCCTGCCAAAGCACCTTCGAATCCTCCACCCAATCCACTGTGACCTCCACTGCCAACCTCCATTCCAGGACTCACCGACAGCATCTTCAAAATACAATTTTCAGTTCATAACAGCGTTCGTTCATTATTTTTAGAACATTATCTCAGTTCTAACTTTCTGTATCTTTTTGATTAATTTTATGCCAAGAATCATTACTTTAAATGAATTTTTAGTTGAAAACACAATGAAATCATGTAAAATCATGATTGTATTTCAATCCGACTGTAAATAGTTATGTCTTGTCTTCTTCGAGATAAAAAATGCTCGAATTTGGTAAAATTATTAAGAATCTGTTGAGGAACATTTTACCCAAGTTTCATCACTGCCTCATGAAATTGACATCATGATGTTTCTACCACAAAATTCAAAATGAATAAAAAAATCTTTTCTACCAAAACTCGCTAAATTTTAGCAACTACAGAACGTTTTCGTTTTAATTTTATTTTTGTATGGTTTTAATTTTAGTGAAGAAACAAAATTTTTTTTGAAAAAATAAAAAATGGGGATTGAGGTTCAAAATTGGAGCATGAAATTGGGTTGAAAAGGTGAGGAAACAAAGGTTTTAAATTAGCGTGTGTTTTTTTGTTCTCGATTTTGTTTTGCTCATGTTTTGCACGATCAATGTGCGAGTGGTTGCAAGTCTTTGCGAGGGATTCGCATGACGAAAGGGAAAGTCAGTAGGGTGGTCTAAACGCGGTGACTAACGTAAAGCGTCGTAGTACGCGTACCCACACGTGTTCCCTCTATTGATTGACAGTACTCGTACACGTGTACCCATGAGATATGCATACGCGCTACATCGTGACGCCTTACGCCGATGTCGTATGCGTATCGATCGTCCTGTCCCCCTCGCGAGCCCAGAAAAATGAAGCAAATCGCCCAGCCGCTTTGCTTTCATACCATAAATATATCTGTTTCAATTTTTTCTTTTTTTCATTTAACTAACTTTAAACAACATTCAAAAATACTTCAATTCTTGAAATCAAAACCATAATAATCTGCAAACTTGAAGTGAAGAAATAAAATTCTTAAAAATTAAAAATTGTTGTTAACATAATATTTTAACTAATATTTCATTTAAAATATTAAAAAAAAACATTTTGTACGAAACATTGTCATATCTTTCGATTTGATTGAATTTAATAATTATTAATTACTCAATTAAAAGTTGTTTAAAATGTTTAAAATATACAAAAATTAATTTTACTAAGTGGTTAGATTGAATTTGATTTAGCTCGACAACAAGTAAATCTGTCGGTTGGTTCATTTTATTTCACATTTCGATTTCGTTCCGACCGCGAGCGTTTAATCTCGCGTTACGAGTTACGTTTTATTGCAATCGAATCAAACAACATGCACACACGGGGCCTGTTTCGTCGTGATGTTCGGCTTTTTATTTCGTGCGGTTAAAATTAAAGCTACACTTCTTTTTTCTGCACACGTGATGTAGCAATGTTTTTCTTTCCGCTCGAGAATGGTGTCAGTGAGAATGTACCATGTGTCGAAACATTGACTTGAATTTCAAGCTCCTATCAGACACCAACCAGACCATTAAAATACAACAATTCATTCCTTTCAGTTTTATCAAATCGCTAATAAAAAATTAAAACAAAAAAAAGATAAATTCAAATTGACACAAGACTAACAGATTTGGACAAAATCATCAAATTAAAACTAAAATTTTTGAATTTCTTGAAAACATTTCTTTGATCAACATTTTTCGGGTTTCGAATTTGTTGATCAAAAAAAATCAAATTAATTTTGAGAGGTTGTATGAACGAAAATCAAAAGCTGTGACAAATAAAAAGAACAAGAATTGAAACAAAAAAAAACAAATGTTGGGTTGATAAATGACGGGTTAAACGAGAATAATTGCGGGGCCAGGGTGTATAGGACGATTCACGTACGATCTTTAATTTGTCGAGTGCGTATAGCTTTTGATTAAGCGCACAACGAAGAGTTATTTATACGCGTCGCGTTAACCGCAAGGGCGATTTAAAAAGGCTAAAAATTGTAATGAACCGTCTAGACTTGCAATGCCACTATCAGGCTCTCGTTAGCGTTATCTCCAGCAAACGGGAAGAGCGTCTGGGAAGAGCGAACCTTACTAACTAATTAACCGAACAACAAAAATTATTCTAAATTTCAAACTCTGTTTGAAAATAACGGTAAATGTCAAATACATTATAATTTTTCAAATAAAAACGTTTATTTAAATTTAAAACAACCTCATTTTAATAAATAATTTGAAATAAGGAAAAATATTTTCAAAAACACATTGTAACACAATTTTTAAACATTTTTTAAATGAAAAAATTAATTTTTCTTCTCTGTTCGAAACATTCACATTGTGTCAATAACACCGCAGGTGTCAAACAAGTTTAGGGGATACAGGATGTTTTGACAAAACTTATTGAAAACAGTTAAAATTAATATTTTTGTCCAATTTTTTAGTATTAGATTTTTTCAATAATTCATAACTGTATTAAAAACATGAAGGTGATAAAAAATTCTGTTTGATATAAAAAAATAAAGAAAATGTTGATACCGAGAAGTAAATCATTGCAGTCATTGTATTAGTTTACGTGTCCTGTATTTGGCAATGTCGAATCGTCCTCCAGAAGGTGTCGAAATATCCAGCTGAATGTATCAACAAGAATGTTCTTTTTTATTATTAGATTAGAAAATTAATAACTAAGAATGTTTCAATGGCAGTTATAAAAAATTCTACATACTCCTTAAAGCTGAAAGACTAATATTTAGTTGTCAAACACTAAAAAAATTATCTTGCCGTTATAAAAAAATTAACGATTGCAAAAGTGTCGAAACATCCTGTTTCTCCCCATGCCTATTGTAATACGAAATTTTCCTTGTGATTAATTTATTTTCAATTGCTCATAATTCAATTTCGATGTTTTTCAAGTTGAAAAACATTGTTGGATTCAACAATTGGCGACTGATAGAAACACTTGAGGATCCGCGCAAATAATCTAGTCGCGTCACGTGCGATTCGAGGCATCGCTGGTTGGTCAAAGTGTACGCACTCGGCAAAAAACTTTTTCCTGCGGAAAACGCGCAGGCCATTATCTCGACTGAAAAGTCACGGAATCAATGGCAAGCTGTTTATCATGCAGTTGTTTTGTCTTCGCATTATCTGCGGATGTGTCATTTTACAAAGAACGGCTGTTACACCGCGATTATTTCGCATTAGGGCTTTGCGCTTCGCCGAATCACACACCGTGCGGCTCTCCAAATTACCTGCAAATATCGACTTTGGTTTGTCGCACAAAGTGTTGCGTGGGATTTCGCGTTTGTCGTGGGCAAACAACCTCTAATGCTCTTTATCAATGCAGCTTTACACATCCGTGAATTGCCTCCTCCATTAATCATTTCCCCGTATCTTTTCAAATTTCAATTTTGTTCAATAATTATGATCAATTTCGAACAACGTCGTTCAAGTTTCCTTATGTACCACTTTTTGGAGCAGTCAGTTATGAAATTTGCACTTTTTCAAGGTGGTTCATAGATCAAGGCTGATTACAAATAAAACAGAACTAGAAAAAAAAGTAAAAATGTATAAAAAAATGTAAAAAAAAGAATAATAATAAGAAGTGTCTAAATGAAGAAATTTAAATTGTAGGGGAACAAATAATTTTTGATTTTTAGTTTTGTTCCAAACAGACTTTTTGTACAAAACTACGTGATCATACTTTCATACTTAAAAATTTGACTATCATAGCAAAGGAGACTTTTGTATGCAAGTTTGTTTGTTTATTCATTGTTTACAATTTTTTATATCAGAATAAATTTCTAAAATGCAAGTTGCAAATACAGTTGAATGTCTAAAAAATTGAATGAATCAAAATTTCAACATCCTACAAATGCTTGAATGTTATACTTTTGAAACAAAAATTAAAAACTTCCAATTCATGAAATTGAACGAATGTACAGCGATACAGATTGCAATGTGTACTCACGTAAATAAACAGAAACCAAATCATTTACATCTCACGAGCCAAACAATTTGCATACCAAAAAACGAGAAATTAAATACAAAAAAAGAAGACAAGGTTTTGATAACCACTTTTTCGTCTCGAACTTTTGACATTCACAAAAAAAGAAGGAATGAAAGTGACCAAGATAGGATTGTCGACCTGTCTCGCTCCAACAACCTGCATTTCTAAACACGCAACCTGCACTTACATTTGACACACAACACATGTGTCCAGCGAGTCGCTGCCATTTTCACATCTCCGGCGACAAGTTTCTTGTTTTCGTTTGAACGACAAATAAAAGAACCCAAAAATGGGGAGGAAAAAAAGTGAGAGAGAGACAGAGAATAAAAAAAAGAATCGAGCAAAATTTGCGAAGGCACAAAAAGAATGCGAGGGGAAGAGAGAGTTTGTGTGTATGTATGAGAGAGAGAAAAATATTGGAACTGGACTGGCGAGTGAACGTACCACCAGAGCCATGTCTTTGGCGTGCGAGCCGTGGACGTGGATGAGACGTCCGCCGAGCTCGAAAAGTTTCCTCCTTATCTGGTTGATGGAGACGCCGAGCGTCTGCATGCAGCGACGCCGCAGCTTCATTGGAGCGTCACCGCCAGGTCGCCGACGGTCGCCGCGAACTCACGAGCGTACGCTCATCATGGCATTTCGATGCTCCGCGAAACATGCAACGCACTTTGCTCTCCCTCTCTCCGCGACTGTCAGCCTCGCGCTCGAATTCTGTCAGCGTTGCATCGCACACTCGGCCGCGAGAAACCGCGATGTCCAGCTATCGACCCGGGGCCCACGACGTGTCACAACGACCTAGGCAGATCCGATTTTATTTCCACGTCGATTTCGTGCAAAATCCAACACCAGACTGAATTCGCCCGACGTCTGTCAGACTGCAGTGGCGCCCCCCTCCCAAGCCGCGCACCGCCCTACCCTCCGCCGCCAGGAGCGCAGCCAGAGGGGGTGACTCGGGCGCCTCCTAACCTTCCACCCCTAACTACCCCCTAGTCTTGAGCCATACCTTATTTTTTTGTCCTCGACAAATAAACATAATCATTTTCGAGTCGACGTTTGGCTCAACTCTTTTCACTGTTAACAAAGTCTGGACGAAATTAAAAAGGGGGTTGAAAAAGTTAATTTATTTTAGAATGTTTGTAGAGAATTCGTACAAATGAACGGTTCGTTTGACTTTCTTTGGTGGCGTTTTGTCTGATAAAAGCAAAGGTTTAAAATTTTGCATTTCAGTTCGGAATAAACAATGAACAAATAATGAATCTGAAATATTTAATGATTAGTATCGACTGAAATGGTTTCGCGGCTGAAACATTGTTTTTGCATTATGACGAATGCATGAGACAAAGATGCGACGGTCTCGTTTTATTATAAATTGAGGCCAAAAATTTTGTTCCATTGTTGAATAAATGTGTCAATGAAATTAAATGAACTTGCCGCGTTCGATTGCATTGCGCCTTAAAAGTAAACTGGGATGATTGTTCTTAGCGAGGGATTTGACCTACTGCGTATAATCTATGAATCATTTTTTGTAAACTTGTATCCAGTGCACATACGAGTGCACATTTTTGAGAGATGAATAATTACATTTGGTTTTTCCAACTGTAAAAAATTTTTAAAAAGTCATTAAAAATTAAAAGAAGAAAAAACGAAAAACAAAAACAAAACAGAAATGTTGGTTTAATCAAATTTGTTTTTAGATACAAAAATTATATAATAAAGAAATATGAGAAATAAAAACTTTAATTTGTTCAATTTTTAATTTAAACATTGATTTGTTTCAACTATAAGAAATTGGAATGTTTGATTCGCGAAAAGATTTAACGAACCTTTGGTATTCGTTCAATAAACAAACCATCGCTGCACGTGAAAATCTAAAACCGTATCGAAAACCAAATAAACAATTTCGCATAAAGATGAGTTGAAAATTGTAACGCTTTATTTTTCTATGCTCACTTTGAATAAGACGTTCTAATACCTTTCAGGGTACAGAAGCGTATTCTCAGAATGTTCTGAGAACACCTCGTGTTATTAGGACATTCTATTCTAAATCGAAGGAACAGGTCTTCCTACAGAAACGAGAATCTTGCAGGGATGGTGACAAGTTTTCTCCGTCTTGTTTGTTTTTATTTTATTTTTCATTTATTAAAGTTATAATTATTCATTTTTTAAAAGAAATTATAATTTTTTCTTCAACAATAAAAAATCAAAAAATTATCACAGAAAGTAGATAATACATAATAAAAAAAAACAATTTTGCTCAATATTTAGAAAGATTTAATTCGAGCTGACAAATTGAGCAATTACTTTTTCACACCTGAAGAAAAAAAGTGGTGATGTTTCATATCCAAGAACGACTCTATTTGACAGGGTTGAAAGGAGAACAGATTTATTATCTTGATTCCTCGACCTACGATTGTTAAAATGTCGCGATAAAATCACACGTGTGAGACATATCTATCGTCTATCAAATCCTTGTTATCATGTCTATTCATTTGTTTCTCGATATCGTTATTCGAATGTAGTGTTCTAAAGATGATATTTTTTTTCTCTGTTAAAAAAACAACAAATATTTTAAGCATTATAATTTCCTCCAAGAAGACGTATGTTTTTTGAGTTTGAGATAAATACAGATGTCGTTCCTTATCATTTCTCAAATTGGATGTTTCATCCAATTTATCCAAGTTTTTGACATTTCCTCAGATGATTTGTATCTACCCTCATTAAAGTCAAATGATTGTTTTTTTTTTAAGTTTCATAATTGGTGCCTCAATTTAAATTAAATTTTGAGCCTAACGACTGCGAACGTGGAAATTTATAATACAAATTGGAATTGTGACATTTAAAATAACAATGATAAATTTTCGTTCATTATCGAAAAATAGTTAATAATTAAATTACACATTATTGTTGCTGATCATGGTCCTGTCTAACATATTTTAATAGTTGATAAAAAAAACTTGTTACTCAACAACAATGCCCAACAAAATATGTTTCGGTTCAAAAAAGAATTTCGGTTTTTGTAGTCACTTTTTGATCAACATTCCAAAATGTATTTCTATCTCATTAGTAAACAAACAAATGAAATAAAATAAAATTGACAGCAGGGGGTGGATATTTTGTTTTTCGTCAGGTGTGTGTGCGCGTGTGTGTGGCGAATATCGTGGAATCCGGCCCTGACGTCTGCGATTGGCGTCTCCCTTCGTCCGGCTTTACGGTCGCCTGGTATCTCCCACTCAAAGTACACAGTAACACATGCACGAAAGCCGCCGGCGGCGGCAGCGTCGCGCGCTCTCTCTCTCTCTCTGCCTTACGTGACCCCTTTCTTCCTCCCACTTCTGCGAGTGTCGGCCGCGCGCCCTTCGTCTGCCCCCGGCCGACCCGTCCTGTCTGCCTGGCTCCGACACGAGCGCGTCGTACTTTCTCTCGCTCGCGATAACAGGGGTGTAGAGCGCTCGCGTGGCGCCCCGTCGCGTCACGCAGATTAAGTCGCGACGAATTTGCATTGTTGGCGGGCATTAATGAAACTGTTTGCGTCATTGTCGGGCGCGCGCGCGCGACCCTGCGGATGAGCATTCTTTGATGTCGCAACGCGACGATTGGCCCGCAGCGTTTCGGCGATTCCGTCGGCCAACGCCTGGGGGCGTCTCGCGAAATCGTTGGCGCAATTTTGACGGCGCAATGCTCATTCAATGAGACGCATCGTTTGTTATCGCGTGCTATCACCAGCCGAGAGATAACATAAAAAGCGCGCTTTTGTTATGCTGCCAGACATTTTCAGCATATTTCTCATTGCGTGGGTCGTCTCAACAGCTGTTTCATCACGACATCAGCGCCACCCGCGCCGATCATTACGTCATTAGGTGGCGCTTTTTTTTCTCTCCCCCCTCCCCTGTGCTGCATTTCACGAGTAAAGTTTGTTGTTTTCGTGCGAACTAGACATAAATTGCATTATAAAATCAATGGTTCTAAAAAAATTAGATGCATTTTAGAAACCGCCCTCTCGTAGCGAAAAAATGCATGAGAGACAAAGAAGATCGCGAGACTAGAATTCATACATTATTGACAAGTGTACAGCACCGAAGGTCCACTTTTGGACATTCTAGGGTAACTAGAAATTTAAAAAGATGTGTAATAATTGCTGGGTCGATTTTTGTACAAAAGTATTGATAAATGTTCTATCGGAAATGGCTCTTCAGATTTAACATGGATCTCCTTAACAGTTCATTCACTTGTGCACTTACTCTATGTGAATAATTCTTTAGATCCAGGTACCTTTGTTAAATTCATCCATAAATTCCTAAATTTATGGATGAGTTCGACATGTTTGGAAATTCGATTACGAAATTCCGTATTATGAAGTCTTATTCTCCAAATTTTTTAGATTTTTTCTCAATTATGATATAATTCATAAAAAAATTTTGGACTTCAGATACAATTTTGGCACAGTAAATGAAACGGTATATTCTTACTTTAAGGGCGCGTGTTCGATTTTCAATTAAAACTTACTTTTTTCATAGCTGAATTTTTAAGGAAAGAAAACTAAATTAAGAATTTCCACACGATATCAACGGATACATAAAAACATATTTAACATTTCTCTATCCCAAAATTTTGGATGCATTTTCTTATTTTCTTTATTTTTATTTTATTTTTGAAGAATATGATACAGATTTCAACTGAAAGTTTTTCCCACGATTATATAATTTATAATAGACAAGTACAAGTTCTTATGCCAGGTTTTGTCTTTTAGTTATTGAGAATTGAGGACAGTAATGACTCGGGCATTGCATCTTCACTGTTGCTATTCACAGAATACAAAAGCGAACTTTGTAAATAATGATCTAAAAATAAAATCTCTCGTTAAATTTTATTCACAATTGTTTTCGTTTTTGGTTATGCATAAAAAAAGTTTAATTGTTATTTATGAGTGGTGCTTGGAAAGCGAATTTATTTTTTATCAATCATGTTTTTTATCACAACTTAATTACAACGTCCAATGACAATTTTTGAATTAATACACTTTTAGCAAGTATTAAGTTATTAAAGGCACATTACACGAACCATTGTAGGACACTTGTACACATGTTACGTTAACGTGAGGGTTATTAAAGATGAATTTTCTAGAGCAATTTGTAACTTGAAAGTAATTTTGTAAAATAGCTACATCTCAAATGAGAAATTATATAAGGTTTTATGCCAGCGGCTAATAGTTCTACGAAACCCGGAGAACCAGTTTTTAATTATAAATGGACGATTTTTGTTTACACATAATCGCTCTAGAAAAATGTAGTCATGTTGACATATATCACTATAGTGATATTACAACATAACTAATTTTTTTCATTTTTCAGTTTTTCATGTCTTTGTCATGTTTATGTTAAGAACATAACATTTTGATTTGACAGATGACAACAAATGAATTGAGTCGAGTCGAATCAAACGAATTCACGATGGAAAAAAAATTAAGTGGATTAAATTTCACCAGCGTCAAGTGATTTAATGAATGCAGCATTAATTTTACGCCGAATACGAATATCCAGTACAAAGTTCAATCAACTGAAAGTATTACCGTCTGTAGCATCATTTTTCAGAAACGAGGCAACAATCTTATCGCCCAGTAGTAGGAATAACGTTACTATTTGACGGAATCGTATATCGCGCCCGCGGCGACATGTTATAACAGTGCACACTTCGTCGGCATTTCGTTCGTGACGGAAAAATGTAAATTATAACTCCGGCTGCGAGAAACGATATGACTTTTATCTGACGGGATGAAAGCGCAAAAATATGGAAATCAAGTCGCTTCCTTGATGTATGCGATTCTGCCTTCCGTTGCATACGTTTTTGCACTTGTAATATCATCACGAAAAGAAATAATGTAATAATATATAAAATTTATCACAAGTCAGTAATACAATAACAAAATTTCATTAAGATGTGATGACGCGAGAAAAAAAGTTGAAAATAAAAGTTTTTCTGACAGGAATAATAGCTCGGAGGTTTACGAGGATATAAGTTCTTAGATCAAAACTAGGGGTAAAGGTTCAAATCCAACTACTGACATTTTTTTCAACCTAAAATAAATTGATTCTAAGTTGAATTTACTATTTTAGATTTAGTGAATATTTAATGAGGCTGAGTACAGAAATGAAAAATAAAAGATTTATAGATTTATTCAACTATAAAATATAAAAATGTTGAAATTTAACGAATTTTTCGTTCAAGATGGAACGATTAATGGATGTTGAGTCAGATAAAAATTTTTTCTTGGGAGGTTCTGACCACCAGACAAGGCGCGTTATCGCGACGAATTTGCAATTAATTGGCCGTTAGCGAGCAACAAATTGTCCAAAAATAAGGCGATTAAGGTGAACACCGCGACTGCAAATGTTATCAGCAATAGTGAGAAACCGTGTCAGCCGATGTGGCCGACGATAAGGCTTATCGCGGGCGTGCGATAAAGGCATTTTTAGAACGCGCGAGAACCGTATACATACCCCATGCATTACTTTTTTCCGTCTCTCGTTTTCTGTTTTTATCGGTGCGACGCCGTACGCACTGTTAAGTATACATAATCAACCGTGTTTGACGTTGGAAAAATTTCCACAATTTAGTGTCATCCTCCCTTACAAAGTTGTATTTGAAAAAAATGTTTTCTTTTCAAACTTTTTATCAAAAATATTCAAATAATGACTTTAGGTACAAGTTTTCATTGGGATAACCTGCAAAAAGTAATACGAAATCGAACCGATTTTATTGCTTGACTGAACGCTCACTAAAATGCATGACACGAGAAAGTTGCGAATTTTTTTATTTCGCTCGTATACTCCTGTTGATATAATATCTTTGCCGATTTTTACTGTTATGATTGCTGTTAAATCGGACAGCAAAAATACCAGAGAAAAGTTCACGACATTTATTTTTCTTTTATTTTTCAAAAAATGTATATTTTCATCCTTTCAACATTTTTCTCGATATTTCCACAAATCTTTTTATTTTTTCTTATATTTTCAAATCTCAAAGAAGGAAATAATACAAGAGAAATGAAAGAAGAAAGGTAAAGCAAAAAAATGAAAGGATGGTTAAGGGGAGGGCTCAAGCCTTGTGATACCTTCAAAACGAATTCAGTTTGTAAGCCAACACAACATTTGATAATTTTTTACAACAAAAAATTATCAAATGTTGGCTCACAAACTGAATTCGTTTTTAAGGTATCAGGAGGTTTGAGCCCTCCTCTTAACTAAGTCAATCATTGCGCGAGGATTAAAATCCAACAGCAATTAAATTCGCCCTTTCTATCGATCTGAAATCGCATTAACCTTTTGGTTGGCAGAAAGGGCGTAAAGAGTGCATGAATCGAGGCAGCGAGTTGGCAGCGAGTTGTGATCGAGCGTCTAGACGACATTCGTTTATCATCTGGATCTTGACGTGTGCGTGGATGGTCGTCAAATCTTGACATAAAAAAAAAAATTAACAGCTCTTGTGACCTTCGACGGGACCCCTGAACGAGTCTTCGCGCGCGACTTTGAATTAAATTGAAAAGGGGCAAAGAGAAAGGGCGCGTTCAGGTGGCGAGGACAAGAAAATGAATTGGACAGGCAAAAAACCGAGAGCGTAGGGTTGACAACAAATAGGGTAGCTTTAATGTTGCGTCTAATTTAATTTTATACACATATTGATTGAGTCCTCCCGACAGACATAATCACTTCAGATGTTTATCATTATTCCGTCCCGAAATTCAAAATCAGACGGAGAATTTTGTTTGATTATTTTTTGCTTTTTCACATAGTTGAAAAATTAATTTCTATTCGTTTTTCATTCGGTTCGTTATTCACGACGGATCAGATTAGACTGCTTTATACTATCGCAGGCATTTGTCATGAATTTTGTAATGCATTAAAAGGGAACAGTCTGCAACGAGACGAAATTCTCTAAATAGCTCATCGCGACTTAACGTTAACTTTAAAAGCAATAAACTCTGATAAATTTTTTACAATATCGGCAAGGGCATAATCTTTTCATTGTAGACATCACTGCAAAACAATAACATTGTTATCGTTTCTGACAGCATTGACTGTTCGATCTGTATCGAAACAAAATAAAAGGAGGATAAAATTTATTTTGGACAGTCGCGTCAAGATTTTGTATTGATGAATTTGAAATATCAAATTATTTATTTAAAAATGTAAAATAATACAAAAATGATGTTCAAATTTAAATTTTGAACTAACATTTTTTAGTTGAAAGTTTTAAAATTCTAATTTTTCTTACTGTCAAAATGTTTATTTTTCAAAATATGCAAAGTCATTCGAGTGTCACATTCACCCCGGGGTGCCACAATTACATCAACTGCCACTGTTTAAATATTTGAATCAATGTTTCTTCCAGCTCTTTAAATTACGACCATTTTCATTCAAATTCCTTGGATGAAAAATCGTAACTTTTTTTCATATACCAGATTGTATGAAGGGGGTAAAAAATGAAATGTCCAACTGGAATATAGTGAATAGTAAAAAAAGAAGATAAGAAAATATATATACGCAAGGGAAGAAGAAAAAAAGGTTGAAGACGGATCGACGTTAAGGAAAAGAAGGTGCGGGAGGGGAAGTGGCGAATTTCTCCCTCTCGCAGGAAGAAGTTTCGCAGAGCTGGTGTCTCGTTTGCGGCGCCCCTCCCTCGGCGCGTTAGCTCATCAGACTGCATCCCCTCCCGCGGGTCACTTGCAACAAAGCTCTCACACAGGCGCAGCGTCCGAGACTACGTGGCATTATGTAGCAACGGCGGCTGCGGTGACGCGCGCGCGACATTTTTACGGACGTCTCACTTGCGCAATTTGCGCCACGCGCGGCATCTTCGTCGATCTCTTCTTCGTGTTGACCTTCGTTTGTCGCCAAGGTCGAGCTGCCAGAATGTATATGCCTGCGAGGCTCGTCGCTGCCACTGCCATATTGTCACACTTGCGATTATCAGCCTCGGGGTGCTCTAACGCCTGGGATGCTTGTGGTTCGCGCTCCTACCCTTTCCTTCTCCCAACCAACTTAATGGAAAACGACTGATTCACTTACCATCTCGTTAGACGCAACTCAATTGTACTCATTTCTCAAGCTCTAGTCAAATTTTGTATACTTTGTCACAATTTTTACCGTCTGATTTCTGAAGATTAGAAACTCATTTTTTCAATTTTTATATAAAGATTTACTTGAGGATTCAATGTTGCAATAAAGGTTTTGTAAAATTATATATATTTTTTGGCAAACAAAATGATAATATTGTAAATTATTTTAGCAGATGAAATGACTTAATTCTTATCCCAGTTTTCAATTTATTTAAATTTTCATTGAATACAAAAAAATTCATTTTCTAATATATTTTTGTTATTTTTTTCAAACTTTTGCTTCTTAAAATTGTAAATTGTTATAACAAGTATAAACAGAGTTGAGGTTTATTTGAAAATTGTAATATGATGCATTGTTAAAGAACAACTTCAAAAGTAAACCATATAAACTGATTTTTTACAGTGTATATGAGAACATTTCGTAGAAGGAGACGGAGACTTGAGAATTGAAAAGTGTTGGTGGCATCAAATTTGTTCGCGCGAATTATTTCGGTGACGAGTGATACACGCGTAATCGCAGAGAAAGAGAGGCGGCTTGGGAATCAAAAGCGGGTTGAACGTGTTGCAATGCTACTTGTCGCTTATTATACTTAATGACTCATTGTCAGTCAACACGTCCTAAGTCCGTTGTCCAGACACCAGACTAGACGGCGACTAGACGTTGCAACTCGACCCGGTTTCGCATCGTCATTCGTCGTGTTCGCTGTTGCTTGGTAGAAAAATGACGACTCGCTGCATTTTTGCAACCAGATCTCTAGGATAACTGCACCAGTGAATGGCCAGTGAAGCAAAGTCATCACTTTAAACCATATAAAACATAAAAAAATGTTAAAAGATATTGAACGAGAACTTGTACTTGTCTATTACAAATTAACATAAACGTAGGAAAAACGCATTGCACCAGTGAATGACCATTTATTTCCATTGATTTACTTTAAAATGTATAATAAATAAAAAAATGTTTTTACTCTCATAATATAATACACTTTTTATTATAAAATATAACATTACAATTTATTTTGATTTCATAAATTGTTTTTTAATTCCAAAAAGTGATTCAACAACATTTCAACTTTTTATACATTGTTGATAACAGCCATGTTTTGTTTGTAATAAGATACAAAATGCGTGAAATATAAAGATTTGCAGATCATTTTATCCGTTAGATCTACAAGAACAGCTTGCAGGGCAATTAAAAAATCATCAATTACACATATTTTTAAAATATTTAATTAAATCCAAAAAGTGGACACTCACTGGTGTCTGGTTATTCACTGGTGCGCTTACCCTATACCTACAGAGCAGCCAATCATGGACGAATGAAAATGAAAGAAAAAAAACACACGAATGAAAAAGAACGTCGAGAAAAACTTGATACATTCCCTGGAGATAAAACATGCACGCTATAATGCAATCGCATGCTAATCAAATGATGATGCAACTTTTCCTCTAACGATAAAACGTACACTTTTGCAATTAATCAAACTCTGGTTTTTTTTTCAACTGGTCGTAAAACATGTGCCGGAGAAGGAGTGGGGAATTTTTTTATCCGGAGTGACAAATTGAGAAGGAGATTTAAAAAATTCAATTTTCAACGTTCAATCGAATTTGACGGACGATCGAATTTTTATTGATAAAATACCGGCGATTGAATTTTATCTTTTCATGACAATCAAAAGTGAGATTTTCCGAGATTATCAGATGTGATATGATAAACCGGGGAGAGAATACAATTGAAAAAGAAAGAATAAATAAATAAATGTTGTTATTTAATTCTGAATGATTGGAGATATGTGTTTGTTGTTTCGTGAGTCTTGATTCAGAAAAAAGGCGAGCAATGGACGAAAAAACGTCCGTCTTAGAGGTCAGAAGAAAAAAACCTGTTGCCACGTGCTGATTTTATTCGTCTGTTAGATTTTTGTTGTATTTTCATGAACGTAAAAAAGTTTCGACACAATGGTGTGATCTTCTGCAAATCTTATTATTCCTAACAGTTTTAATTTTTTTTTCTTTTTATCTTTGTTTTTAATTTTTGCTTAATTTTTTTTGTCAATTTGTAAAAGAAAAAAATAAATTGTTTATATTTAATTAATCAAAACATTTGAAATTATTTTTCTAATGAAAATATAATTTTGTATTGTCATTTTTCTTTTACAATTTTATTATTTTTAGTTAAACCGCCAGCAGATGGCTCACGTTTTTATGAATTGAATAAAATCAATTGCGGAAACAAAATACAACAAACAATGTGAGAGAAGCTGCCCGAGGCTGAGAGACGAAGCCCTATGTCTGTTCAACTTGATTTAGACCTTTTTCTAAGAATTGCATAAGTGACTGCAGTCTAGACTAGACGACCTCTTTTATAGGCGGTTCTTATCAGGCTCGCCAAGGTTGTTTCGTTGGCGTGCGACTAACCATCGATAGCACGTCTGTTCGTTGTTATTATTGCCACTTCGAGGTTAATCAAGCTGTCACAAAAGGCACCCCCCCTCCCCCTTCTTTTTTTGTCATAATCCTTAGTGGGAAATTGTATTTCTTATGCTTTTCTCGGTGATACTTTTTGCCCTGTGTAAACTGATCTTTGTGCAACTGTTTTCCTCTTGATCGTTGAAATTTTTAAGAGAAAAAAAATTTATTAAAATTTTTTTTCTTTTTCTCTTTTTTTTTCTTTTCTCCAATTTCTTAAGTTGAAATGTTTGAATGTTTGCAATTCGCGTTTTGTAACTTGTTGAACAAAATTTTAAGAGAGTACAAATGTGTTAGTGTGTCTGATGTTAGTCAAAGTTGATTCATTTTCTTTGAGAGCTGAAACAAAAGCGACCAGCCGAATGAAAAACTGCCATATGAATATCAAATTGCATTGAAAAGAAAAGAATTGGCAGCTAAAAATAAAAACAATTCAGCTTGCTATAAATTTTTTTCTGACAGTGATTCCCACATATAATTCACTGGTTGATTATTTTTATTTGAAATTAAGTTTTGTTACGTTCTTGTAATGAGAAAAATACAGGCTACAGACATTCAAATTTTGATTAAAAATTCCATGTTTGTTTATTGAAAAGATTAAAAACAAAAAATCTTCAATAAGTCATAAATAAATTATCAAGGGAGAAATAAAAAAATTTAATCCACCACGAATTTTAAAATTTAAAGTGCTTTCAGGTTTTAATAACTCAATAAAATTATATCAGTAATATCTCTAAAGTGCAACGGGCGAGGTTAAAAAAAAGAAGAAAATTAACGTAACGGAAATGCGCGCTTCGTATATACAGAGGTATATGAACTTTTTTTTATCATCAATAATATAAATGATGATAGACCACACTTTTGAAACTTTCAATGCCACCGCGGTCATTGACCGTCTTGATATATGATATCAACAATAAATTCTCATAATCATCATTATCGCTCATAATTCATAATTTCTCACTCGAAATTTCTTTATTTATTAGTAAATAAATTATCATTCAAAGAAATCAAATAATTCCTCAATGATGTAATTTAAATTTATATCTCCTCAACAAATATGTTTCTTTTTTTGTTTTTTTTTGTTTTTATTACAGAAGTAATTATTGGTTTATGTTGGTTTTTCCCCACCGCTCTAATTTTTATTCAACAATTTTACACAATTTTTAATTATATCTTCAGTGGTTAAAAAGTAATTTAATTTGTTGAACAAATGTATGTTTACCTTACACACAGCGATCGCGTGTGTTGTAATAAAAACGTTACAAGGACTATGAGTGATAGAAACTCATCGAGGGACTCATCAAGGCAACAATATTGTGCGATGCACACATGCGCATTTAAGTCAGTGATGTAACCTTCTGATGATACTTGATTGTGTGTAATTGTTCAACTCATTGGAATACTTTTAAAACTGTTACGTACATATAATGCTTTGTGTCCCTATTAAAAAATGTTTCCTTCGAAAATGAGATCAAAATTTTGCAATTTTTCTTGCACTTCAAGTACCTTCAATTTCGTTTCCTTAAAAAGTTCAACTAACATTAGTTTTTGATTGATTTTTTCAGACATTTCAGCTTCAATATTCAAATCTTATTTTCTATTTCTCAACAGCATTTCTTCATCTATTGATTAATAGACTTCTAGATCTTAAAAAATGATGAAATGTTATTGTAAAATAACGGTTTTAGAGATCAACATACTTGGAGAGACCGCTCAAATTTGGGATTTGCCAGATGGTAAACCAAAAAACGAAGGAAAAATTTGTTTCAAGCAGGTCTTAATTGCGCCCACATATTGGCCAAACAAAAATGCCTCGCACGAGACGGTAAAAAGTGCAGCGACGACAAAGGACGCGCGAATGCCTAGACGAAGGTCGCAAGAACTCGTCGAATTGGTCTACAGACGTCGATGAGCGGGCCAGACGTTTCGCCTTTTTATCGGCGATACAAAAAGGGTCTTACAAAAAAAAAAGAAGCAAGCGCGAGAACCGGTCGAGGCGTTGCGCTCTAAGACACTTTATGTGCGACCGGTCACGGTGGCTTTTTCAACCGATCACTCAACCTTGACCTAGTCCTGTCAAGGTCATGACCTCAACAGATCCAAAAACGTGACCCTGAGCTGATCCCAACGCCACCTGTCATCCAAATAATCAGTAAAGTAAAATTCCAACTTTTTGTTCCCTTCCCCCTCCCCTCCCTGTTTGGACTTAATCTTGACTTGCTCTACTGCAACTGAGAGAAAGAAAAAGAAGGAAAGTAATCCGAAAAGAGAGCCATGGAAGAAAAATTGAGTCGCGACGAGTTTGCATCGCGAATCGATAGCGTGGATCCGCGAGGCGCTCTATCGCCGGCCAAACCGGTTCGCGCTTGCAGTTTTCTGCATTTCGTGAATGCTGAAAAAATAAAGTCTCGAGTCTAGACTAAACGACCTCTTCATATCGCCTTTTATGACGCCTTGGCGGCCTTATACGTCGACAAGACACTACGGGGTAATTTATACCTGAAGAAAATTATTCGCAAACGAGGCGCCCGTCGCGAGAAAAGCGTCTCGAATTTTTCCCGACATTTTTGTCAACATTTTTTTTTATTTTCAATCATTATATTTCTTTTAGGAAAATCAACTTGGAGCTTTTTGATAATTGAGTTTCAAACATTTTAGATAAATCGATAAAAACTGAAATGTTAAAAAGAAAAAATGTTCTCGGTGCAAAACGAATTGAAAGGTTTGAAACAAAGTAGATGTCTGGAAAAACCTTTTCTTTTTTAAGTGAGTTATTTTTTGCTGTTAGTATTAACGGGTTCTTGTATATGAAAGTAATATGCATCGCACACGTGCACAAACAGCAAACGCACTCCGGAACTCAACCAGACGAGATCGCTATTCGTAGCGTCACTTCCGTCCGAACTGCTGCTCTCACCTCGTGAAATACATTTTTTCAGGTGCAAATGACCAAATGCACGACCAAATTAAAAAAAAATGTGAAAAACAATATCTTATTTTTCCTCCATTTATAAACTGAGAACAAAATTTAAATAGTTGTTTTTTTAACAAAAATGTATTTAGAAAACGTGTAATATAGAGAATTGTTTTTATTTTCAACCCAAACATATTTGTTTAATTTTTAAATAGAAATTTTAGTTTCTAAAAAAGTATACAAAAAATTAGAATTATAAATTTATAAATAATATAAATTGAAAATTTATAATTTTAGATCGTTAATTTAAAATTATTTGCAAATGTTTTGAATCGACTTGTTTCAATATTTCTTTGTGAAATTGTAAATTTTCGTGAGTGTATGATTTACGAGCAGGTATCTATTCTTGTTCGGGGTTGGAATAGGGACGAGCTTGTATACTTTTACCACGTAAATTCGTATCAAGAAAGTTGCGGATTCGTCGGGGAAACCGCAGACGCAGACGTTGTCTGCAGTTAACTTCGACCACGTCCGCATTCCCGTGACGCGCTCGCTCTGCAACTTCCAACTGAAATCCTACGCCCGTGCTCTTGTACAATTTCCTCCTTTATCGAATACGCCAAACCTTTCTCAAGTAAGATGCAAATTCCGAAATTTATATCCCAGTAGAACTCTTCTCCCTTTTCCATCCTATATTGAACCTAACATCACACCTCGTTCTTTTGTTTGTTTTTCTCAATTTCAACTTTATACTAGATTTTTCAGACTTGACTTTTTTTTCCTTTTTTCATTAAATTTTTTATTTAACTTTTCCATTTCAATGCTTTTTTAATTTACTCTATAGTGTTTTACTGTTTTATTATTTTGAATGTAAATTTTATATCATTTTTTAAAATTAATTTATACATTTTTACAGCTATAATACAAACTTGTAAAAAAAGGGGAGCAAAAAAGAACAGAAATAAAAATAGTCTTTGCAATAAAAAAAAAGTTGTTTGCCTCAAAGGGCGAATTACAATTTCATATTCGGAGAGGCAAAAAGGTACGTCCTCTGTGCAGCGTGAGTTTGTTTGACGTATCCTCTTTAAGTGTGACCCAGACAGTGCCGGTCGAAAAAAAAGCCCGCTTATGCAAAACCTAGCGCGTCGCTTCATTTTTGCACAAGTTTCCAACTCGTTAAAATTTCAACTGTACGAAATAATTGTTTTATGTGTTCCAAGTTAGTTTTCATGTTCAATTTAAGACGTAAAAATGGCTGATTAAAAATTTGGATTGAGGTTTTGACTTGCAGCTTGTATTTTTCCTTGTTAATGAAAAAATAATTTTGTTTTTTGTTTTTGACTATATTTATTAAGTACGAAGTCAGATTCGCATACATTGCACTAAATTTCTTGGATCATCAGCTTCTCATTTTTTTCTATTCCTGTTTATTTGTTTTTAATTTGTAACTTAAGCAAATTCCTGTATCATCTAGTTTCAAAACTGATAAAAAGTTATTGACCTTTATTTAAAACTGAAACAATTCAATAAGAAAAAAAGTTTGACGGAAATGATGGAGAAATATATTATTTCGTGAAAGCAAATTTCCGACGGGGTTGCGTGAAAAACGTGATTCAAAGGAGTCCAAAAATAATCAGGACCGACAAGTTTGGATTGTGTTTACGTATTGTGTGGAAGTCGGGCGTTTGAAACTCCGTATGGATTGTGGTAAATTATGTTTTCTTCGTGTTGGGCTAAATGCGGGATGTCTAAATGTGGAGCATAGGTTTTGAGCGCGAATGAAAATCAAGCCTCGTCTATAGTCATAATAAAAGGCTGCTTACATCACGTGTAACAATCGTGTGCGTCGACCTTCTCAGATGCACGTGTAAATATTATGTCTATGCCTTCGGCGAGACAGCCGGTAAGTCGCCGAGGACATAACTATGTTACTGGAATTGCTTATTTGCCAACGATATTATAACTCGTAAAAACTGCGCAAAACTCACGACGAAACCGATACTTCATATTCAATGAATACAATTTTCCAATTTCACTTAATTCACGAATTTTAGTATTTAAGTATTTGAGCAATGTTTTTTTTAATTCATACAAATTTAAGTTGGAAGAATGCAAGCCCTTTGTTGGTGGTGGTGGTGCGGGAGGGGGGGGGAAGGTTTTTGAACATAAAATCTTTGATCTTTAGTCAGTAATTTGAAAGATGCAAAATTTTTATAATATTAAATTTTAACAAGGGAAAGTAATTTTCTTAATATATGATATCATTTCCTTATGAAATTTCCTCTTCATCTAAGTTTTATTCTTGACTAACATGAGATGAGCATGAGAAAATTTTGGAAAATAATTGTTTTTTTTTAAATAACATACTGTTTACAGTCACTTTTTGAAATTTTCAAAATGTTTTCCTGAGTTAATAGTACAAAATTTAAAATGTTTAATAAACGATTAATACTAGGAAGTCTGCATTTTTTGCACCCTTTTTACACCCTTGGAATTATTTGTTAAAAATTGTATATTTAGTAGAATATTGACATTTGTCTCCTCCGGCTTTATAGTGCTAAATATGCTTTTTTAAACATAGTTATTTTTGCAGTTTTGCATAACCGTTTGATGATTTTCCACGAGGGCATTTTCTGTTTCTGAGATGGTATGTAGGGTGTGACTCACCGGTAGCGCAGGTAGGCGCTGGTGATCACGAGACAGCAGGTGTCGCTGGGACGCCTCCACCGGTCCTTGATGTCGGTGGTGGTGGTGATGATGATGATGATGATAGTAATGATGATGATGGTGATGTAAAATTGAGGCGGTACCATGGGGCAGCAATCTTCGATGGTGCAAATGATGGGACACCGTGGCCAGCACGCCCACGAGTGCCCCCACTACGAGGACTAGCACCACTGATACAATGTATCCACTTTCATTCACTGCAAAATTCATAATTCTCATTTCAATATAACTATTCAACAAACAACTCATTCAATAAAAAAAACAATTATCAAGAACATTGAAGTTCTGTTCTATCTAGAAAGTAGACATAATTTTTCATTTGTAGTAGTCCCTTCTTGATACGATTTATTTTTTGTTTTCAAAAATATTAGCACATTTCAATTTTCTTATAGAAATTCGCATTTCATTATACGACAACAATTTATGAGTAACCTATATTCCAACGAGTTTTTTTTCTTTCCGTCCTCGTCAACGAAATTGTGACACTCGTGAAACCGTAAATTTATTACGGTTTGTATTCTTTTTATTTATTTTTTGTGCAATAAAAATATCGCAATCAAATTAATCAGCGTTAAGCTGCTGACACCGTTGCGAGAATTAATCAAAGTTTATATGCAAAGTGTGCAGTTTGCTTTTATGAGAAAACATTTTGCATGTACAACCACGAGTGAGGGAACAAAAAAGAAAAAGTTACGAGGCGACAAAGGATCATTACGGTTCGCGGAGCATTTTTATGATTTTTTTACCAGGACGAAATGAAACGCCCGCGACTTGCACCGCGAACGGTCAAACTGGTAGGCAAACGACGTCGAGACGAAATGAGAAATGGCGATAAAACTTTATCAACGTTATCATCTGGCTTGGCAATTCCGAGTGTTGGTCACCCGACTCTCGTTACTCCAAATCGCGATCTGCAAAATTACGCGTGCAAAATTGTCTGCTCCTGTTATTATCACCAGCTTGGCAATCAGCACTTTGAAACACTGAAAAAACAAAAATATATACATTGAAACAAAACGAAAAATGAAAAAAAAAATTAATATAAACTAGTAAAACTGTCCAAATAATTTTATAAAAATGTAAAGACAAATTAAGATGTAAAATGAAATAATAAAAAAATTAATAAATAAAAAAATGAACAAATGATATGAGAAGAGAGGAAATGAAAAATTTGCTCTTATCATGACGTGTAATCCGCAACGGACTTTTAATCACGTAGTAATATCCGAGATAAAAAAAAGTGCAGCGATTGTAAGGAATACAAAAGACAAGTTGAAAGTCGGCGAAGAATCGATTGTATCGTTTGGGTTTGAAGGTGCATGCGTGTGTACGGCAAAAGTAAAAGGGCAGGTGCGGTAAAGGACGTAAAATGAGACCGAGACGTGGGAAGGGAGCTTTGGAGTCCGTCGTATGTTTTCCCCCCTTGTCTGGTTAGCGTCGCGGGCTTTTCGTTTTTTGTCTGATGCACCGTGCGCGCAGACGTGCCCCCCTCGCTCCAATCCCCCGACGCATCAGGGGCACACACAACTCCACCGACACGGCTATGAACCCAAAAGTCGCGTAAAGTACCTGCCATTAGGACAAACAATTTTCCGTCCACTAATTACAACTAATTTTACTTGTTTCAACTTTAAAATTATATTTTTCCTTCAAAAAGTTGATGAATAAAAAACAATTTTAAATTATTTCAAAAGGAAAATGGAAAATAATTTTTTTTTTAATTTTCTAAAAGAAAATTTAAAAAATGAACATTAACGAAACAAAATTTTAATGTTATTTGTTCTATTTTGATAATTGAGCTATGGTATAATTGAAGCAAAAAAAATTACATCCTTTTACGCCATCTAGTATATCGACCGGGCAAACGCGTACGATCTCTATCTGAAAAATAATTTGCACAATTGGCAGCGAACTCTCGAAACGTGTTCGCTCGGACGATCACGCGATGCCTGGCGTCGCGTGCTGCTTCATATATTAGCGTGAGTTCATTTTCAAACCATTTTTTATTCCGGAGGAAAAGCCGAATTGCAACCCGAGTCCTCATTTTAAAAAGTTTTATAAAAATGCCAAATTTTCAACAGTGAAAATTTGATATAACGTAAGATTCTTTGTTCTAAGTAAAAACATAAAATTATTTTGTATTCAATGAAGAATTAAATGATTTCAATGAATTTTAGTTGTTTCTTGTATTGATTTTTTGAAATTGTATTAAAATTTAAAAAAAAATATGCACACACAAACAAGCGAACAAAAATTATTTTCAGTTTTAAAAGAGTGAAATTTTTAATGAGAAAACAAAAAGAAATTCAAATTGGCAATTTTCTTTTTTTTCAGGTTTGCAACTCTCGCACTTTCAATTTTTTATTCAATTTGAACTGCAATTTTCAATTAGTTTGCAAATAATTTTGAATAATGAAAACAATTATTTCATTTCAATCATTTTGAAAGCCTCCAAGGCAATATAAGCCCAGCTGCACCGTTATAATAACGGTACATTTCGAACGAATAGCACTCATTTTTTTGAATGCAGTTACAAATAAAAAAACTTTTTTTTTTCAATTTGCACGAAAAATAATAAATGAAATTAAACACTGTTTTAATTCTTTTTTAACTACAATCTTAATTTATTCAAGATATAGGGGCAGTTGGGTTAATTGTGACAAGTTGTGACACTCAAATAAACTGTGCTATTTTATAAAAATTTATATTGTTTTATAAAGATGACATCAAAATGCTTCTCTAATATGATTGTAATTAAAGAATTTGTATCCAAATTAAATTAAAAAAAATTGAACACCAAAATGGTATCAGCGAATTTGGTGAAAGAGCAAAATCTATAAAAATAGTCGTTCATTCAAGGATCAGCAGCAGACACAAGCTAGACATTTGGCATTATACGTATACAAATAGATATTTAACCGCGCGCCCGCGCCTGCGCCCCGACGTGTTCCCCGGGCATATGCACATATCAGAGGTTCGTGCTTCCACACAGAAGATAATGTCACGCACACGAGTGCGCCGACGTGTGTTTCATTTCGCCACGCGTTTTTGCTTCCACATTACCGACCAGGTGAAAATTTTATTATTGTTACACGCACTTCGTGTGCAAATGTCCAACAATTTCGATTGTCAAATAAATTCGTGACTCGGTTGCGTTTCATAGTCCACAATTTTGCCTTCAAATTGTTGATTTTTTTTCCCAACTAAAAATAATTATACGAATTATTAAATATAAAGAATTTACGTTAAATATTTATTAATAAAAATAATAATAAAATCTATAACTCAAATTAGCCGTAATAACAGCCAAATTTAAATATAAAAATAGAAAAAAAAATAGTTTTAAAAGTAATATTATCAAATAAAATTAGGCTTCTTAAAAATTACCAAACTTGAAAATATTAATTTTTGACCGGGAATCGAACCCAAGACCTCAAAATTTTGAAATTTCAACAGCCGTTAGTTACTGTGATTCAAAAACTAATTTATAAATATTCAATTGAATCGCTAGGTGTAATATCGATCTATCGACTTAATTTTTTATACTAATAATAAAAGTTAAACAATAGCAAATTACTTCGCGAATGTTTCTTGAAACGAAAGATTTTTTTTTTTCATAAATATATATTATTAATATACTTTTAATGATCCATCTATTAATTACAACACGATTTTTTCATCTTTTAGTTGTATATTTTCCATCAGAATAGAAAGAAGTAATGTTTTTTAGTAGTAATGATAACACGGGCGACTAAGCGGGGCGTTTAGTCTGATTAGCGTTCGGCCGATAGGGATTCCCCTGGGCGCCTGTTCGACTCGCGTCTAGACGGGCTGTCTAGGCACTCGAACAATTCTAAGTAGCGGCGGGAGGTTGCGCGATTTCGAATCAAGTTTGTTGACCCCCCCTGAATAAATTTGCTAATTTGGCAACATTGTTTACCGAGCGGTCCGGCGACGCCGGCGTGTCGTCATGGAATGAATTCAATAGGGCCGCCGCTTATCCGGGGAAGACACTTTTTACAACGGTCAACAGCCGCAATGACGCCCGTCAATCGAATTATAACCGCTTGTCTGTGCCGCTCGTTTCTTCATTCCTTCATTTTGCCTCGTTTCACTTTATTATTACAATTATTATCGTTTTTCAAATTCACGCATCCTAATCATTCAGCTTATTAAATTTTTATTCTATAATTGATGTAATAAAAAATGTTTGAAAACAATCTACAAAAACAGTTGAGGTAATTGTGACAGGTGGGGTAAATATGACAGTATCAAATTCGCATTTATTAAATAATAATATTTTTTTAAGTAGCACACTTAATTGCGTGTCACATTTACCCCAAAGTGTCACAATTACCCTAACTTCCCCTAATTAACATGCATTTATAAAAAACATTTTAAATTTTGTTTGCTAATTTTGAAAAGTGAATTAAAAGTAAAATTGTAAAGAATAAGAAAAAAAAAGAGCGAAAAAAGTAGAAATGAAAGTGAACAAATGACGTTTGTATTTAACATGACAAGAATGCGATGAAGTTGAAGAGCTCCCGGGGGGAAAAATCGAACGAAGAGTAGGACGCGAGAGGAAAGGTGGAAAAAAGATAAAAATAATGCAGCTTTTCCGTGCTTCGCGCTATATTTAATTCGCGCTAAAATAGAGCGTTAAAAAAAGATCCTTCCCCGTGCGCGCGGGTGGAAAGGAACAATCTATCCGATTCAATTAATTATGACAGCTACGGTTTTCGGTCGATGAAATATTGAATCGAGTTGCGGCTCGTCGACATGATATATCCCGGTGTGATGAATGATTGAGGAAGTTTTGCGGACACTTGCCAGCCGCTGCAGGGGTGGAAAAAAGAATGTATGTTACGAACACGCTCTCGCTCCTAACGATTTTTTGAATTATACGATCATCGTAAATAAAAAGAAAAGAAAAATGCTGGAACACCCTACGCACAATTGAGCACGAGTTTCCATGACAACCCTGGCCCTTTTTAAGAGTCAAAACGAATTTTCATTGACCTATTCTTCGCCTGCGATTTACTCCTATCCTCTTTTATTTATTTTCTTCAATTCACGTTTTATAAATACTTTCTTTATAAATACTTTTGAAATTTTTTAATTGTTGTGCAATAATTCAAATGATGATAAATTTTGTTCAATTTCTACATCATATTGTTTCAATTTTTCATTAAATAACATTGTAAAAGTTGAATTTAAATAAAAAATGTATAGTTAAAATGTTTGGAATAATTCGACTGTTTTTGCAAGTCCTGCAGGAATGCAAGTAAAATTTGTCAGATTTTTTTAAAGATCCAGACAAAATGGCAGGAAGAAGAGGATCCTTCAAGGACTCGCTCGATAGAACAGAGAGATAAGGGTTAACGTCCTTTCGCCTGCTGGTTAAAGTATCTTTTTCGTTCATTTTCGTTTTTGACGTACTTTGATTTCTCTTCCTCGCAAAAGTGAACTGTACACGCGTTCTCCTATGCCTTTTTCCTTTTCCTATCTGTCACAACTTGCATTGTTCTGTCGCCGGGCCGTTGCCGCTATTTATTATTCAATGCTGAAGAAAGTGCATATCGTTTAAATACTCGCATTCACGGGTAGGTGTCACCAGCATTCTCTCTTCGAATGCACCCAAAACATTCCGCAAACTTTCTGGAATTTATCCACAACTTGATGTCAAAATTTATTTCAACAAGATTATATGAGATCAAGTTCAAAGATGTTCATTAATAAATTTTACCTATTTTCTTTTTTTTTTTCATTTTTGTTTCAATTTATCTTTTTTCAATTCAATTAAATGTTCATTAATTTTCAAGCAGGAGGAACTTGGAAAAAAACTTGTAAAGAAAATTCCTGAAGGAAAAGGAATACGTCTGACTTAACATTGACTATTTTCCCTTGTTCTAATTGGTCTAATCCTAACAGCATCAACGTTTATGGTATACAACAAAAGTTTTACATAATAATATGCAGTTCAAGTTTAAAATATTTGCAAAAAAATTATTATATAACTATGCAAAAATAACAATTTAAATAATAAAAAAAAAAACAACTTTCTCGAATAAAAATTTGATCAAATTTTATCAAGAGAAAAATTTTTTCTTGAAGAAAAAATCATATCTGAATATAAAGTTTGATTTGAAACTAAGAAGAGGCGGTGGGAGAGAGGACGATGGTGGGGGGAGAGAGCAAATAAGAATTTACAGTTGGATGGAAAAATATCATGGACAATGCTGTTGTGAGCCGTGGCGATGTGGCCAAGAAAGCCAAGAGATCCGTGCATAATTTTTCTTCTCTCTTTTTCTTCTTTGCCCCCCTCTGTCTCTTCTTCATTGGCTTATTTTTCTTTCTTTCTCTCGTCGTTTTCTAACTCCGAATCGTTATGTTCTTTTTCTTCTGCGTCTCCTTCTTACTCGCACAGAGCGTCCATCTTGTCATTCGACGTCGACTAGAGAGACGCGGAATACCAAGAAGATGACGCGTGCGTGCACACATGAATTGTAAGAAACTCGTGACTAGAGAACCCGCTTTTCTATCCAGGAGAACGAGGCCGATTTCTTTTTCCTCGCGATTCCAGAACGTGCGTTCTCATTTTTTGTTCAATTTACTTTTGTTGAACAAATTTTTCAATTAAATGTGTTTACTTTCCACACAGCCATTAATCATTCCAAGATGAACACAGAAAACGATGACAAAATCATTTGCAAAATTATGAATTATGGTTTCGCAATGTTTTGACTGTCACAATTTTGTTCAAATCTCTTTTGTTTACGTTTTTTGTTTAATGTCAAAGTAATGAAAACTTACGTGCTTCCATAGAGGAGTCCCTCGTGGCAGGGGGCAACTCCGTTGAAATTTTTTGTGTGGTTGTTATAGAGTTGACAGCTGACGTGTTCTCCTCAGCTGTTGCGGGCCTTTTAGCTGGACCCGCGCTCGATCTTGCAGCGTCCTGCGCCTCCTTAGAATACGACTGCGTCGACATCGGCCCTGATGTTGTTGCGTCTCGCCGCTCGTCACCACCGATACCAATCACGACATTTTGCCCCGCACTATCATCCCCTTTAATACTATCGTTTGCCCGCACCTGCACTACCTCATGCTGCACGGTCACATTATCTTTCGCAACCACATCGACACTACCACTACGGTTTCGAGCCTCCAGGTCGGTCCCGCGTACCACTACACTATCATTCGCGACACCTCTCCAGGGCAACTTTACAATGATCCCGCTCTCTCCCGTCGTCCTTGTTGGTGAACCCCACTTTGCTGACTTTCCGGTTAACTCCCAAGTTACAGGACCTACAAACAAAGACAATTTTACATACTCATCAAAAAATTTATCAAAATACTAAAGACCATCAGCTCCCGCATACTTGGATGCGACACCTGGCGGATTTTTTTCGTACTAATATTGATGGCTGCTGACCAGTAACTTGTTGCAAAATAAGTCAAGGAATTTTTTTATTTAAAATGACAATAAGTTACAATAGTGTTACAATTGAATGGCATGACTAGCAGCGCCACCATTGGATCACGACAATTTTTATGTTTACCTTTGGTAGTCCGACGAACCAGAGTGCGTAAAATTTGATTAGGTTCTAATCTGTTATCTAGCGACAGCGTGGCTACTGGATGTGTCTGGTCGCTAAAAAGAGTGACGACGAAGAAGAGCAAGGGTAGACCCACCCCCGCCCCCGTGATGGTCCACCGAAAGCCCGGACTTACCTAAAACAATTTTTTATTTCTATCGAGAACTTTTCCTTTGAATGTTTTGACAAGAAAAAGTATGGAACTTACCACAACACCTCGCGCGGTCCAGTCCAGCTCATCAGCTATCGTTCAGCCGTTTGTGGGAGGTGTCTACTGTTTGTACAGACCCAGGCTCTACATTTACTCTGGACTATCCAATCCGACGGGATGGTTCCATGTTAAAATCAAATCTCTGAGGCAACGCGGTCCATTTGAACAGCCCCGTCGCCCCCCTTGCAGTCTTTCGTAAAGGTCAAGTGGATTCGACTTTGACGCCATCTTTCCAAGGATTACGGCTTCTGTTGTAACCTCGGATGATCTTCTTTCACCATTACTTTGATTCCTGCGTTGTTTCTCGTCTTATTTTATTTATAATTGTTTTCTTCAACTCCGACTTTTCAAGCAGCCAATCTGACAAATAGAAAAAAAAGAGTTAATGTAAACAAATGTGAGAATAGATACACAGAGAGGTGAGAATCTGTTGTGAGTTAAATTTTTAACGCGATTAGAGGGTTAATCTTAGCTGAGGGCACATGCTTCCTACATCTTCTTAAAATACGACTCCCTTGCGAGCGTGGTCCAAACTGCTTTTTGTTTTGTTTTTAGGCCTTACATTACGCAGACCATTTGCTCGCATTCTACATTGTATTTCTATGTACAATATAGTGGATAATAAATTAACTATTTTTTTTCTGAGCCTAAGTTTTAGCGAATTAAAATTCTTACAATTTTTAAATCATTTTTTTATATACAAATTTTAATTATAATTAAATTGTTTCTGAACTTCGATTTATAAGTTTTTTTGAACAATAATTTACAACCGTTCCTTATTTGATAAAAATAAAAAATTCTCTAGAGATACACTAAATAACTGTTCTCAGTAATTTTATAGGGATTTTTATTTTTAAGAAACCGTGGAGTTTTCAGGTCAGGCTTTTTTTATACAAAATTCTGTGAAGCACATTTCTCTGTGCTGGATTTCAAAAAGACTATAAGATTGTGTTCAAACATATCGATGGAATGAACAGTCCACATGAAATAGATTCTGATGGTGGTATTAGTCATTACGTATCCTGTATTCCGCGACTTCGCTGAATCTTGTTGAGTAATGTTATCTATATATAGCTTAGTACCGTCTACGCTTATATAGTGTGAGGAACCACTGTCGGTGAATTCACCTTGTAGGTTAGGTACGAAATATTGTTTTTCAAGTTTCGTTTTTTTACAATTAACAAATGTTATCAAACAGTACTTTTTCTTTTCATTTCAGTAAAGACGTTTCCAATATTCATCTTCATTGTTTAATTCTAAAACGTATATAATTTTTTCAAGATCGACATTCTTTTATCAGATTGAATATCATAATAAAACGAATCAAGAAAAATAGCTGATAAAAAAAAGATTTAATATTTTATATTGAACGGATGAAAAATTAACTGCATACAGTTTAGAAAAGTGGTAGGGGAAGATAGAATAGAGTTAGAAAGGAAGGGGAAGGGGGATCCTGGGGACAACAGATCAGCCAGCTTTGTCGCGATCAAAGAGGAGAGACAGACGATATTCGGCGGCGAGAGGGACCATAAAAATAGTGCCTTCGTCGTTTCCTCCCTTCGTCTTTGCTACTATAATTAGCGGCATTCGCCGCTTTTCTGCGGTAAACAAATTTTCAGCCGTTTCGTGTGTCTTCGCAACACGGAGACGGAGTCGAAGCGAGACAGAAACTGAGGGCATTGTTCGCGTTAGTCGAACCGAGCTGATTCCAATAATGCAACAATGGCCTAGCCAATCCAGACAAGTAAACGAAACTCATTTTACATTCAAACGTTATTTCTAACTTTACTCACCACTTGATTTTTTTATATTTCTCTTTTTTAAAATTATTTTATATAAATTGTTTTTACTTCTATCAACAAGAAATGTTCCAAAATGCATTAATACATTTTATTAGACGTAACCTAAAACTAACTTTGAGAAAAATCTTTTTCTTCACTGTATAGGCTTTTGTTTATAATTTATTACTATTTAACAATATATATTCATTAAAAATTGTCTTTGGCGAAAAAACAACGATTTGCCGTTAAGGCACAGTAGACCAGATTTATTTGGGTATATTCCAAACACAACAGTGAATGCAAAACATTTAATTTTCATTTAGGTATTGGAGGCCAGTCAATGCAAATATTTACATTATAGAAGATTTTGCAGTAAATTTTATTTAAAAGAAATATTGATTATGTTGTTTTGAATGCACAATTAGTGGTAAATAAACTTTTATTCAATCTAAGTTGCTTATTTTTTCAATTCCACATTTGCTATTTAGTAATTATTAATTAAGTTATCCTGTAATATCTTTATTTTATAGGTTAAGGAATAGTCAATAAAACTGCACTGTGGGTAAAAGGTAAACTAATATTTAAAAAATTGAATAAATATATCATTTTTAATTCTAAAGGCTAATTCCAAAAGTTTATTAGAAAAAAACTATTTGTAAACAAATTAAAAAAACACTTTCAATGTCTCTAGCTTAGGTAGACGAGATTGGGACTATTCGAAAATAAAGTTTTTCTGTAACGAGACTCGGTAGAGTCTTTGGCCAAGTACTGAAGAAAAGTATTTTAAGGAACAAAATCATAACACACATCTTTTAGGTTAAACAAAACACACACTGGAAAAACAGATCATAAAATAAAACAAGTAGAGGGCACAATAGTCGTTTTAGTGTAATTTTAGGTTAGGTATTAAAGTTGAAAAGAAAAATGTAAGGATCGGAGAGTGCAAGTATAAACGTGAACACACAATATTTTATAAAAATTTTTTATTGTACCAACTGTTAGGGCATTATGCACATGTGCAGGGTGAAGTGGAAGTCATAGGGTAGAGAGGAACATGTGTTTTTCAATAAGTGAGGTTAGCATTAGCGGCGCATGCGACGCAGGGAATCCAATGTTTTCGCGGGTAAAAATGTACACGGCACGCGCACTATCGTTCTATTTTTGAATGAAACGCACGAACAAGAGATACCGGCGCGGCGTTGCCAGTCCGAATGTTACAAGGTCTATTGTTTCTCAGGAATCTTCAATTATTCGTATGGCTGTCACAATCAATAACTAAATCGATAACATCTTAACATCATTAAAAAAAATGCGCCCATTAACAACTTTACCAAAAATGTGAAAACCCTCTAACTGGCAGATCTTGTAAATGGCAACACTGCATGTCGCCGGCAATAGGAGATGTACCGTCAGCTTGTGGTATTTCAAAATTACAAAAAAGGAAAAATATCCATTTTTGTTGGTTACTCACAAGACAAGAACGGCGAGAGCAAAATATGGTCGGGAACATAACCTTAAAATAATTTCTGGCACGGCCTGGGCAGTTGCAACGGTGTGTCTCAATTAGCCTTTTATTTGCAACTTGCATTTCTCTCTCGCACAGTTCGGTATATTCATGAAATCGCACGAACCATATCTTTGCTTTTAAATGAAATTTTTGTACCAAATGTGTCTCCTCTAATGAGTGTCGATGTCTCACTCGTACGTAAATAAATTGGCACGAGATGCTCTATAGTATTTACAAAGCCTCTTCTTTTTCGGTTGTTCATTATTTGCAATTCATTTATATGTCCTGAGTGTGCGTATCTAGTCGGTCGATGCGCCGCGTCTATGCGTAAGGAGAGCGAGGAGCAGAAAAAAAGCGCACATTAACGCAACACCGCATACATACCACAGTGGCCGTACCTTTTCTTACACAAGCTCGCGCATAATGGCGTCACGCAATTATACAAGACTCACTGCGTGTCTGTTTCTTAGCGCACGTTATTCCCTGAACGGCGAACCGAAAGCACGCATTTTTCCAAAAAAGCTACGCGTCGTAGATGTCGCTGCCCGCGCCACGATCACTGAGAGCAGGGTCGGGGGTGGGGTGGAGCAAGTGAGACAGAGAGTGGAAGGGTTTTCTGCGAGATCGCGTGAGTGCCGGCCTGTGATTTGCAACGGCGCTGTGGCGCGGCGCTTAGACGCGCTTAAACTGAGAACTCCTTTGGATTACTAACGCGAAGCCGGTATCGGTCGTTCCTCGGCAGAGTCCGACTAACTTCGGCGTTGAGATGACGCGCGCCGCTTAACTAAGGGTGCAGAGAGGGACACCCTTGTCACCTCTTCGCTTTTCTAAACGCCGATTCCGGATATTTACGTGCGAAAAATTAGAGGACAAACAGAAAGGAAATGGATGAGTAACATCCAATTGATGTCTTAATGTCCCGAACCCAAGATATTTGATCAAAACTATCAGTTTGATTAGAGGAAGGGTTGGCCTCTCTGACGCCAGATGGCACTTTGAAATCTTTCTCACAAGTGGAGTGAGGTTTTATTGACCTGTTACAACCAATTAGATTTTCAGAAGTGACCCTTGCACACATACAAAGCTTAGTCAGTTTAATGTATGATTTGCGACGATAACCAATCAAACGGTTATAACTAAATGAAAATTAAAAAATTGAAAATATATTTTTTCTTAAATAATTTTAATCTCGATGTTACAAACGTTCAAGAATGTCTAAATTTTAAACATGATTAGAAATAAATGAAAAACCTGATAGAGAATTTCTTACGTGTTTATAAAATTAATTTGAACAATTAATATACAGATAAAAAAGGTCATTCGTGTTAGAAATCGATTTAAAACAATTATTCTTCATTATTTTTGCAACACATATTTTCCAAGTTGTCACTCTTATTGCCAAAGCATTGACAGTATACAGCGATTCCCCTTGCCCCACACCACCCGAGTCAATATTTTTAAAACGTTATCGTAGAGTAACACAAAACACAAAAATGTTATTTTTTACGTGACAACGTCTTATAAATTGGTTAACGCCGGAAGCCACCAAGACAATGGCGTTACCTAGCAGTGTTACGTTACCGCATAACGCCGGAGGTAATGGCGTTATCTGGCAGCGTTATGTTACCGTGTTACGTTACGTTACGGCGTTACGTAACGTCGGAGGTAACGCCGGAAGCCACCAGACAAATAGCGTTTTTATAACACTAAAAAAGCAAAATCTGGCAACAATTTTTTTTGAATTTTTGGATTTATTTGGGATGAATAAGTGTTCCAAAAGTGATGTAGATCAAACGGTAGGCTATTACCTCAGGGGCTCGATTTCGATACTCAATTATTAAAACTTTTTTAATAATGACCGAAATTCCCCTGATAGCCAGATTTATGTAAATTTTAACTCCGCATTGTCCTGCATTATTTACATAAATTTTATACAAGCAACAAAATTTTTTGAATTTTCTAAGTTTTGCAAAACCAAAAATTATTTTTTTTTCATTTGTTTATTAATTTCAACACAATTTTGTTTGATGTAAACGATTTATGTAAATAATGCAGCACGATGAGGAGTTACATTTACTCAAATTTTATGTAAATCATTTACATAAATAGTGGTTATCAGGGTCATTCTTAAAAGATTTTCATGTCACGTTCTTTAATAATTTCTAATCAATTTTTCAAATTAAGAATTTATGGGCGGTTTTAAAGGGATCAATAACAAAAACTACTTTTAGAAACCACAACATTGATTTGATTTACTATGGTAAATTAAATAAATATTTATTATGCATTTAATAATTATTATTAAATACGAGGAAAAAATAATAAAAAAATTAAGAAAATTATTATTAAATCAGAGGACACAATAATGAAAAAAATTAAAAACAGTTTACAATTGTTAAATGTCCATTTAAGAGAATTTTTTGGTAAATTTGGATCAAAAAATCGCAGAATGAAATCAAGTCAATTGAAAAAAAAATCCTTTGAGAAAAAGAAGGATTTAATATATTCTCTTAGAATAGCAGATTAGCTGTAAGTTAAAAAATTGTACAAATTACCGTATCAAAAATTTTAAACACTTTTTTCTCAAAACCGTATTTTTCAAATTAATGTGACAAATAGCGGAAAACTGATAATCATGCAACTTTGCCGTTTATACAATTCCAACCAAAATATTTTTATTGGAGTTTAACGTACGAAAATTGTTAAAAAATTTAATTTTAACATTTTTTACAGTGTCTTAAACATAAAAGAAAATGGGGAGGAGGGAATTTCGTGAAATGTTTTCACGGAGCGCCATTTTGACAAAAATTTTTTCAACCCTCCCGTACATCAAACTCCAGCAAATTTAATCTTTATTTAAAATCTCATTTGATTTTTTTGTTTTTGATCAACCGATTTGGCTTTATGCGTCACACCGATTGGGTGTGCATGCCTCGCACGTGCCAATTCAGTCTAAAAAATGTACAATTTCTTACAAGTGCTTTTTCTACTTGGCGCTGATCGAATTATACTAGCCAGAAATAGTGTTATCTCAATCCGAAATATGGCTGCTTTCATTAAAATGTCGTATCGCTGCAATCTATTATCGATTTAATAGAACTCTACTTTCTACTTGTCTGAATCTGAAAATGAGTTCCGAAAAATAGATTTATGTTCAAACCAACAAAACTGACCGGATATATGCGTGCATTCACGGCGAGCCCCATATGTGCTTGCATATATGTCACTTTTATCCAACATACATGCAACCATATATGTAACATATATGGCAGCATATATATATCATATATGTTTAGTCAAACATATATGTCGTATATATGCAGCATACATAGGGTGAATACAATGTTCAGGAACGGTTTGTTTTTTTTTTTTTTCAATATTAGTCTGTTTTAACAACTTAGAATTTTAACAATTAATTTTGAAAACAGTTGTTGATTTTTACTCATAAGAGGTTTTATGAGAATATATTTCGTTCGCGTAGAATTATATATGCGGCAATCATACTTTTTACTTAAGGCGAGTAGAATCGTGGCGAATAGAAAATCGTAATAAAAAAATCTATTTTTGGATTGAAAACAAAATCAAAATGATTTTCGGGCTGTGCCAAGTAGATTCTACTTATGGCAAATCATTATTTTCATTACAAAAAAAGATAAAAATGGCCTTTTTAAACTAATTTACTAAAAAAAGTCCCTGAATAATATTTATACGCATTTGATAAATATTATTAAAAATGAAATATGTGAAACCTTTTCATGCATTAATTAAAAAAATGTTATTAAAAAAAAAGGAGTCATTTTCTTTTAAAATGTTTGCTTGGACTTTATAAAATCGCGATAAATTTTTATAAATGTACGAAAACGAATCATTTAATTCTTCTAGTCTAGACTAAATATAATAGAAATAAATAGTTTGGCTTAAAACATTTTTTTTCAATTAAATTAACCAATAATGTGCGAAAAATTGCTTGTCTCACATTATTGAGTGATGTTAAGAAAGCACGGAGGAGTATGAAAATAAAATATTAATGATATCGAGGCATTGCGGTCATACCAAGATGCCCATTAGCCGCGTACATTATTTCTATTAAACTGAAAAGTTAAATCTTTCAGACGATTAAGTGATGGGAATACATAACTGACGGCTGTCAAATGAAATATTTTATGCCTTACATTACTACAACTATAAAATAATTATTTAGTTGTATCTAGTTTCTCGTGTAACACAAAAGTCTTCCTTTCGATTCATTTCACAAATACTTAGTATCTACTCTGATAATCTCACTGGTTTATAAAAAAATCTTAGTTGCTCAGACAAAAATGTATCATTTTGTACAAAAAATCTAATACCCCAAGATATTTGTCAAAAATTTTTGAAGTTTCACGAATATGTTAGATCTACAAGCCATAGCAGTTA
This sequence comes from Trissolcus japonicus, assembly GCA_030522925.1. Classification (NCBI taxonomy): domain Eukaryota; kingdom Metazoa; phylum Arthropoda; class Insecta; order Hymenoptera; family Scelionidae; genus Trissolcus; species Trissolcus japonicus. Next base: position 126,308 of record JAPYZS010000314.1, on the reverse strand, counting down.
CGTCTTTAGCTGTCAGATTAAGTTTTAATATCTTGGCAGAATTAGAGTGATCCTTGGAATTTTGTTCTCTACTATACCTAGAGTTCAGACCTGCTATTACAAAGTTTAATTAGATTTTCCTTAGCAATTCTGTCTAGTGTTTCGTGAGCCGTTTGACCAAGATCATGAATAATATTTGAAAAATTATATCTTTCATTCATCTCTCCAAAAACCAATATGAATCATCTGAATCTTTAATCATCTTCAAGATCAAAATTCAAGTAAAAAAGACATAAAAATATGAAGAGCATTTAATTGAGATATTTGACAAGAAAGTGCAATGCCCTTGGCGCCCTTGGATAATCGTTATTGTAAATATTACTTCACGCAGATGCAATATAATTCAAATTCGAAAGTGTTTTACGTTCGCGAGTTTGACAGTAGTTGGCCATGCGCCAGCAGTAATGTCTCGCACTGACCGACGAATTACTAATACCAATATTTTTAGGAAATTCCACGTGAGCTTAGTCATCGCTCGTCCTTCATAAGCACGACTCTTTTTCCGTCAAAATATAAGAAAGTTACTTGATTGTTCGAACGAACAATCGCACACCGCAAAAACAAGTTCGCCGAATATCATAACAATGAATTGAGCAGAGGAAAAACGATAACAAAAAAAGTTTATCACCAAAAGGAGAAAAAACATCCAATGGTTCACAAATTTGGAAGGTTTATTTTTCAGCGAAGTGTTTCATGATGGAAATGGTAATAATAAAATCAGAAGGGTATTAAGTGGAGTGAGAAATCTTTCATGAGGGAGAGTCGGGGGTGTCGGAGGCTAGAGTATTTGAACTTTTACAGGGGTGGCGAGCGCCCTCTGCCTCGTGGAGCAGTCCGCTTGAACAGTTTGGTTAGCTTGTCTGTGTAGTCGGCGGCGACGGCGCAGGGTGGCGAGAGACGGCCGGGCACGACGGCTAGGGGGTTAGTCTAGACGGGGGTTAGATTTCCCCGTACCCCTCCCGGGCTCATCTCCCTAGCCACCGACGTCACACCACTCAGACTACTGTTGGATAGGCTGCAGCCGATGTCGTGGTAACCGCCGCGATGCACTCGTCCAAAATCTCTTAAGTATCCTCGTTCCAGAAATCAAGAGTGGTCGCCTTGCCAAAAGAAAAATAAAGAGAAGCATTGACAAAAAGTGCTCGAACGAAAACTCATACGAGACTACCATGTCAAGCGACGAAAGAACAGTACTGCCTCTTGTGCCATCCATCATTTTAACATTTTTCTTTTCTTCTTCGGCAATTCAATTTTTTTTGCACTAGACAAATTTAAGATGAACCGATTGAAGAGATACTGTTGATGAATTTCTTTAATTTTGAAATAAAAACAAATAGGTTTAACGAACAAAGTTCAAACAAAAAAATAGCAACAAAAATTACGCGCCATTTTTATGAGGATGCGCGCGCAACTTCATTCTTTGCTAACTTCAGTTTAGTGATACCGATCTTTGCTTTTTGAAACCTATGATATAGAAGGCTATTTTCTCAAGTAAAAAATCTCAAAAAAAAAAACTTTTTAAAAAATTATTCAATTTTTTCAATTAAAATTTGGATGCTGGCACAACTAGATTTTTGGCTATGTTCAGTTTAGTAATACCGATCTTTATATTTTGTTACCTTCGCTTATTTTATTTATAAAAAATAGAAATGAATTTTTCATACATTTTCAAAAGGCCGTGCGAAAAAAGTTGTACGAAAGTATAATAAAACTCAAATGGGAAATCGAACGAAAGTAATAAAAATCTGTAAAAAGTGGAGATCAAATAGAGTGAACAATCAGTGAAAGAGACGGAAAAGTGTAAAAAAAGCGAGTAGCAAAGCCAAGTGAACAGTTCGGTGGTCACAGAAATTTTCTTACCGGCGTCGATATTCGAGCGGCAAAGGGAAAACGGTGTCATATAGTTGGCGATTTGTCAAACGCTTTGATGACACGTGACTGAATGGCGCCTCGCAACGAGAGTAGAACTACACCAAAGGATTTGCGTTTGCAAGTAAGAAGCAGCAGCTTGACAAGTTTCGTCAAAGCGGCAAGCCATGCAAAGAATGTAATCGCAAGCTTTTACAAGTCGCGAGAATATAGTTTGGTGCTGCGATATTGCAGCTTTGTCAGTTATAAAAAAATGCAAAAAATAAAATCATTTTGACATCTATCATTGATTTCAGTCTACTTAAAAACTTGACGAAGTTTTGATGACAAGTGTCCAAGTTTTTGGGTACTTTCTGACAACTAATAAAATTTTTTTTTTAATTAAAAACTTTCAATGTGGTTCCAGCGATACAGTAAAAATAACATTTACAACATTTAATTGAAAATGTTTAATTCTTTAGTTCTGCATGATTGAGTCTAACTAAATCTGTCCTGACATGGAAATTTGTTTAAATCCAATCAAATCTATTCCATATAAATCCATTTTTCAGGTCTGATCACAAATTCTGTCTGATCATGTAAAATCAGACATGAATCAGAGATAAAATTTTATAAAATTTGGCATATTTTGACCTAATCAGAACTATTTCCAGGTCTGACCAGACCTGCACTTTTTCCCCCAGGCAGAGAGAGATAATTTTCAATATATTTAAACCTATTTTATGTATCAGAACATATTCTAATTATTAATTGAATATTGGTATCCCATTATAATAAAAAAATTCATTTTTTTCAATAGACATCAAATTTATTAATTCTGTGGCTGTGAGGAAAAACCAGTTAAGTGCTTTTTTGTACAATTAAATGAAAAACATATTTTACGTTGTTTTTTTTTATCTATTTCTATAAGACAAATTCAAAAAAGTGTTTCTATGGGGACGAAAAAAATATAAATCACATGTTCCAACATCATTCAGAACTCTACTTTTGTTTCAAAAAATGTTTGAACTTTTATTTTTTTAATGTTTTCAACTGGTAGTTAACTGGTTTTTCCTCAAAGCCACAGAATTATCGCGCGAAGCGCGTGCAATCTTCTAATTACCAAAAATGTATAAGGGAATTTTTTCTGATTTTTCATCTAAGTTTTTGATTCTTTGATGAACTTTGATGAACACGAAAACTCAATGTTTATTTCAGAGCTGTTTTGGTAGGTGCTGTGATGACTTGGTTTAGACCTTGCAGCCGCCATAGAATTAACAAAAATATAACAAATGTTATTCGTGGAGGATATTTTGATACCGATATTCATCAATTTGCTGAACAATTTTTGTTCAGCAATAATTACTTCATTTAAAAATCATTGCAACTCCCGTTAAAAATAGTTACTACGTTTTTGTTTTTTTTTTTCTTTAATTTTTGTATATTTTGACAAACCAGCCTTAAGTGGGACAAATTAGTATGCGCGAAACAAAAAAAAATGACGACATCTGTGTGTGGGTGTAAGAACTGTCGAACTATTGGACCGAAGTGTATAGCTGGGAAAGTTTCCCATCCCATGGCACGCAGCGTCTCGGAAGCGTCGTTTCGGGAGACTTTTGGAGGGGGCGTCTAGACGCAACGTCACGAGTACGTGGTGCCTCATACCCTCCCTCATCGACCGATGACGGTCGGATCCAGACTGGTCGGGGCGAGGGGTCGGAGAGAATCAGACGACTGAAACGAGGAGAGGGGGCAAAGGACGAGGGTGACTCTCCGACTTTTTGGTCAAAAATTGTTGCCGGCGCGCAGCTTTAAGTAAGAAAGACGAAAAGCACGTGAGAACAAGACAGATAAAAACAGATTGAAAGGAATGGGGAAACGAATCGAAGCATCGCAAATCAGACGAGAAAGAGGCAGTTTCCGTACGGGGAGTATCGGCCCAAGGGGTACATCAGGACTTGGAGTAAATTACGGTTTGTAGACGTGCCGTCGTTGATGCAAAAAGACAATTTATTACATTGTGGATAAAGAGAATGCGACGTTGAGGCCTCGGACCGGCATTTGACTCGCGATTAGGTCTTTGTTTGGCTGACCCTTTAAAGTGGAGCAAGGTCAGGGCCCGACGACTGATTTAGTTGAGCTAAATCCTTTTGACCTGAGCAATACTAAACACGGCAGTAGACGGTCGTGTACAATGCAAAATGATTTGATTCAAATAACAAAAATACACCAACTTATTCACAACGATGGTCAAAAATTCAGAGGAACAGTGACCACGTTTCTAACTTTGTCTCGTCACGGTTTTTTTATGATTCATTGGAAGGTTGGTGTAATTCATTTATGGGCATAACATCAGCCGCGGAGTGAAAAATTTACTCTTGATCTGATTTGCTCGTCTGCTGTCGAGGAAGCCGACAAAGAAAATGTATGGATTTTCGTTGTCAAGTCGACGAAATCCTTCATCGACGGAAGATTACGCAGCACCGAACCTATGAATGATAAATAATCAGGAGACTGAAAAAAAAGAGAAGCAGTCGAAATGAAAAGCATTTACTGCGAAATGGATCGTGTGGAAAAAGACCTCAACAGTTGGTCTCGAGAGGGTTTTCTCCGGTGTCGACAAAACATCTGAGCGATCTCCAGCCCGTCCAACCGATCCTTTGCTATCCCTTCTGCAACCAACCCTCTCCTTGCTCTTTCTTTATCTCGTCCTTCTCTTCCCCTGCTGAGCGGCAATCCCGCCCAACCCTTCGTTCGTAGCGTCAGCTTTCTCCCCGGCTGAGGAGTGCAGTCTAGCCGGTAACTATAGGCACACGATGTCCCGACGCATTACATTATACCCGTCTACCCAGTCAGCCACCATGAGACGCATCTGTGTGTACACATACAACTGTGTGTTCACACACCACGGGTTGCGAATGCGACACTATCGAAATCACATCTGCAAAACGTGACCACTGCAACCACCCGCCGTCATATAACGAGTAGTTTTACCAATCTGAATTTAACACCTCTTGAGCAGTATAAAAATCGTCCTTTGTGGCACTGAATTTACAAAGGAAAATGTTGGAGATTATGAGTGATCGAAATAGGAGCAATTAAATATGTCTGAGACTCTTAGTTCTTTTGATTATTTAATCAACTCCAGACCAAGAAACTTACGTCTTTACTTCACGTAATTATCTCTAAGACAGACTTGACCACACGAGTTTTTGATTAAATAATGAAACTTGCACTATACTTTAACTTTACGTATATCCAATCATGTTTTACGTCACTTATAATGTCACCAGAAGGATCCTCTCTCTAACAGCTTAGGATACGAAGTGACCTGCTAAGTTTCGTTCTGTTATTCATTCGATATTCTAATATTCGTAAATGAATAATTAAAACTATAGTTTCAATTATTTTTAATTATTATATCTATATAGTTTTCTTAAATAATTATTATTACTAAATATGAATGGATCAACTTAACCGTTCTTAGTTCATTGAAACACTTGACTTACCGTACTGTCTCACTGTCAATCAACATGAACTAAGACTGACTGATGGGCCAATACAGACCAACTTTTGAAAGTTATTCAAAAATTGACAGACAATTTTTGAAATAATATAATTGTAAAATTGTGTTGATAAAAAGAAATCATGCAATTATCCACATACTTGATATTGTATTCAGCCAAGATAGATGAAATGTTGCTGCCTGATGCGAAATTCTCCGTCTTGCAATGGAGGTTCGATGGTATGTTTTGGAGACTGATATTTGGTGGCAATAAATTCAACGTCGAACTTATTGCTGCACTTCCAACCAACAAAGGCTGAACTGGTCACAGGGACGGGAGATAAATCAGCTGGTTCGACAATTGGAAAGTCCTGCTGTCTGTTCAGATTTTTTAGGTTTATGTTTTTTGTACGGGACTCTTCTTCTAGTTTCTGCAGTGGAAATGATAAAAAAATTATTATCATTTTCAGTGTCCTTGAGTATGAATTTCAATAAAAAAAAGTTTCAAACCTTTTTCAGAAATTCCCCTGAAAGAAACCCGTAATTTTCTGGCCACTTTTTCATCAACTCCCATTCCTTTCGGTTAACTTGTTTTCTATAAAATGTAGATGTAAAAAAGCATTTAAAAAATAGATTATCAGTTTTCCAAAGCGACACTTATTGAATACATGCAAATGTGGCCTGAATTGAATATGAATTATTTCATTTAAATATATAAAGTAATAAATGATTTTTCATAAAAAAAAAGAATGTAAAATAGATATTTGATTCAATTCCACCTCATTTAACAAATTATTTTCCAAATTGAATCAAGGATTACCGGATGTTATCGACGTTAACGAAATCCTGATGGCAATAAAGTTCCTCTTGAGAACTATTCGATCCTCTCTTATTCTGCTCTTGTTTATTTTTATCAGCAGCTTCCGTGTTTCCGTTAAGTCTTTTTATTTCTTTCCGTTTAATCAAATCACTCATCACGTGTAATTTCACTGTAAAATAAAGCATGAACAAAATTTATTGAAAACGAAACTTGGAAGTTGTTTGATCAATACACAAAATATGCACTGATTTTACCTCCGATCGATCGCGCACAAAGACGGCACAATTTTTTGCCTTATTTTTTTCTACTTGTTTTTGTTCATTTCTACGAATCGCTTTTGAAAACTATGTTTTATCAGCATAATCTATGCAATTGTTGCAACAATCTCGATTAAAATGCGTGAAACGTTGTTTATTCACTTTTGGCGCCAAAATTCTGGGTTCCTAACCTCAAATTTCAACCGTTCGCAAAATCCAACACGAGTAAACTAATTTCAATGTTGTCTTTCACCTTTGGTGACACTATTTTCACTGTGCGAAAGTTTAATTTCAACATTTTTATTTTTTCTATCCGAGATTGATACTTTTTGATTTGAGTACTCACTCGATGAACTCAACCGCGAAAAGGTACTACAGAGTGAAGTTGGCTACAGAAAATGAAATCACAGCTTAATCATCCTATACATTATTTCTCAACAAAATTAAAATATTACAAGATCAATTGTCAAAACAAAAGCAATTTCTTATTCAGTACAACGATAAACATTATTTTTAACCAAAACAACCTTGACTTATTATTTATTTTCCTTTTAATCCCAAAAATTTCTCAAGCAATTTCGATCTTTCACTAACACTACGCGTTAGAAAGAGACAGAACTAATCTTTTTGTTTGTTTTTCAAAGGTAATTGAAAATGAGTCTTCTTTGTTATATTTATAAATTAAATTAAATTTCTTATAAAAATTGATTGAAAACGATATTACTGATTGAATTAAAGTCAATTACGAATAAAAGAGACTATTTTTCAAATAAGAAAATTGTAAACGAGGTTTAAGATTTATATGTCAGTTGTCAGAGTGACAGAGAAAGACTAAGAGAGACTTGTCAACCTACTGCTTACAAACACGTCGCTCGAATTTTGACACTTCTAATCAGCTGAATCAGCAAATCAGCTTTCCTCATAACACAAAACCATTTGATTCATTTTGTTTACATTCTTTGTCTCAGTTTAACACGAAATCATGGTTCACATTACAAACGGTAAGTTTTCAACTACACAAAACAAAGTCTAGTATAAACATTCTAAAATGGTCCCCGTGTAAATATTCTTTGGTACACAAAGACTATTAATTTATAACTAACAAAAATCCTTTGTTCATCTTATATTTCTCATATTTTGTTTCTTTTGACCAAAGCTAATTAATCAATTTTTGTTTTCTAGACGGACAAGTTTTACAGGCGAGTCCATGGAGTTTAAGTCGCATTTTTTCTGGAATAGTTAACGTCGTATTTCTGTTGTAAGAATTTTTTTCATTACATCATTTAAATATGACCAAAAAAACATAATTAAATTTGATCATTTTCAATTAATAAAAAAACTCACCTTTCATTTCTTTTATTTCAGTTTCCGAACATTGATAAGTCCCGACTCATCGTCAGAAACCAGAGGATCATCACAAGGTAGTGGTTCAGGATGGGGCGGAAGTGGAAGTGGCGGAGGACCTAATTCACGACCAGGGTAAGAACAAAAAACAACCAATTCGCATAAAATAATATTTTCAACTTTATAAATCCCAATTACAACATAATATCAATGCTTACAGGTTTCCAAATCGGAGGATCGGCAGGATACAACACCATTCCAACATTCCAATTCCTGGAGGATGTGCAGGTGGCGCTTGTGGCCGATAAATAAATAATTCATCCAGCCTCAACCCGAATTACGAAATAATTAAATTGTACATACAAATTTCATTTGAACTCAGAGTTAGACTTAGAGCATCTATCTAAATGTGAATTAAAATATCTATAATGTTCCAAATTTAACGCACATTACTTTCAACAATAAAACAGTTACAGTTAAGAAAATAAACAATCATTTGATCAATCAGAATTAAAAGGAAAGTAAGAGAATTGAGCGATGGTGTAGAAATCGAATCGAGTTTTTCGTATTAATTTATAGATACCTAAGCGACTCAATCATTTTATGTTACAAAAAACTACTTCGAAATTTATCTCCAATGGAAATTCAATTAGAGTGGAAAAAAAAAAGAAAAACGTACATTTTAAAAAATTTAACAATTTGGAAAAATCAACAGTTGACGAATACCAAAGACAATTGAGTAGAGAACAGTGATTCTGGCAGTATCACTTGATTTTCGTGATAAGTCCGGCTGCAATAGTGGCGCCTTCCACGCGCAACATCACCCGGCCCAGCTGTTTGACGTCGCGATAAAGTTCCACACAGATCGGCCGCTGAGTCTCAATCTCCACGATTGCGCTTGAATTTTTCGGCAGACACTTTGGCTTCTTCTTGATCACCTCGCCGGTGCTTTTGTGCAGATGTGAGATCAGCTTGCGAATCACTGCAGCCTCAACCAGACACTGCTGGTGCAGCACAACTGGCAGTCCACGAGTTATCGGCATCTTCGTGTTAAAGATCACGATGTGAGCTTCAAAACGTGACGTCACAGGCACCGGATTTTGTGGATTGCACAAGATATCGCCGATGCTTATGTTCTGCTGGTCGTAATTCGCCAGATTCAGTACTACCTGGTCACCAGCAAAAGCATTCGGTATGCTAACTTCATCGATTTGGAGTGCTGAAAAAAAGTTTGATTTAAAATTCAGTATTTGTTCAATGTATTTATTAATTTTAATTTTGTTTTTTTTTTGACGGTCGTTTTTTAACGCAGAAAAAAAGTCTGGGCGTTCTTACTGCGAGCTACAGCTACTTCGTTACGTGGCAAAACTAAAACTTTGTCTCCTGCAGACACCATGCCGGTTTCCACACGACCAGACACGCAAAAACCAGAACCCATGCCTTTAAAAATATCATTGACGGAATATCTGAAAGGCTTGTCTACCGACCGCTCGGGACATTTGAAATTATCAATCACGTCCACCAGAGTCGGACCGTTGTACCTAAAAATAAACTCTCCATTAAATTTTGTACAACAATTATCAAACAAAATAATTCTGTGGTCTAAAATAATCAAATGGAACATTTTAAAGAATCATGGATTACCAATTTGCAAGACCTTCTGCCGTCGGTTTGGACGCTATGTTTTCACCAGATAAACCACTGCAAGGGACGAACGTGATGGCTTCTCTGAAACCAACTTGTTTGAGAAACACACTCAACTTTTCGACTATCTCATTGAACCTGTCTTTTGACCAGTTAACAGTGTCTAATTTGTTAACAATAACAGCAAGTTGTGATACACCTAAAATTATTTATAAAAGCTTTAGAAAATTGTTCTTCTGATTTTTCATTGATACATTCTGCTCTTTTTACTTTTATGACTAAAAAATTTCAAGAAAAATGTGTACCCAGGGATCTTAAAAGCAGCGCGTGTTCTCTCGTTTGACCCCCGCTATCAAAACCAGTTTCAAACTCGCCACGAGTTGCATCCACAACGAGTAATGCAACGTCTGCTTGTGTCGCACCCATTATCATATTTGGTATAAAATCTTTGTGCCCGGGAGCATCCAGAAGTGTGACATTCTTTGTCTTCGTTTCAAATTTTGAGTACCCAACATCCATCGTGATTCCCCTTTCTCTGTAACAATAAAAATTCGTTTTTTTTTTCAAACATTGCACTAATTTTTTTATCTTAAAAATATTTTCAAGACATTTTTTTAGAACCTTAATCTTAGTTTTTTTTAAATCCACATCTGTCCCTACCTTTCTTCGCCAGTCTCATCGAGAACCCAGGCATACATAAAAGACTGTTTGCCAATCTTTTTGCTTTCTTGCTGGTACTTGTGAATCAGTTTCGAGGACACTTGTCCTAAATCGCACAACAATCTACCGAGCAGAGTACTTTTACCCGCGTCAACGTGACCAACTACCACCAGATGAATTTGCTCTTTTTCTTTCCCCCGCTTCAGTTTGTACAATGCCACAGATTCTTCAGCTGACTTTGCTGACCTGTGAAAAACAATTCATTTTAATTTTTGCATACCAGCAAATCGTATTCATATCTTACTGTTTACTGTTTACTATATATGTTATTATTACAAATTAATAAAAATTGTTATTTATATCATAAATGTTGTTTTTTTTACCTAGCATCAAAATCCGGATTGGGTGATTGGCACCTAGGAGTATTTGACTTGGACGTGAGTCTCTTGTCCTCACGACGACGAATACTGGGAGAATTTCGTTCCGCTGAGGGACTCTGCGACCTGGGGCTGCCTATTCTCGGACTTAGTCGGTCGTGCCAGTCTGTTTTACCAGGAACGGGCTTCGCAGGTGTTCTCGGCACATTCAAACCTTGCGTCGGTGTTTTACATAGTTTACCTACATCAGTCATTTCAAATAGACACTAAGATTTCTGACTAAAACAAGACTTTTTTCACGAAAAAAAAGTTTTTATTCAGAGAATAACATCAAATCGAACCACTTTAGAAAAATAATTGTATGACTTTTTTTTGTATAAATTCAATTAAACTTGGAAAAGCTAATTACAATTCATTATTTGCTTAATGCATTAATAGATACACTTAAATAATCATATGTACAAATTCAAAATTCAATGTTTCAAACTCTGCAAAGAGTCGTGCAAATATAAATTAAAAAAAAGAGTATACAATGATTGAGAAAATGATTTTGTTCCATGCAAAAGCAAAAATAGTTCTCATTTGCGGTTCAGTCGCGTCAAAATGATCATGTCAGGGGACGGGGTTGAGAAATCAAATCGTTTAACCGCATCATGAACAGCGAGGTCTTTGATCAGACACTGCGCCTGAAACTTGATCTTTCGCGAGCAAAATCGCCGACACAACACTTTGCCCAGCGGCGAAATGTTACTCCGGGTCAAATGTAACTTTTCATCCCCGACTCTGCTCATCGTCACGAGGGCTTTGATTTTCGCCTCCAGATTCGAATCAGAAAAATTCGAATCATCTCCCGTGTCTTCCAATCCGACAGCCTTCAATTCACTAGTCAAAACGGTCACCGAGGGCTCCTCATTTATCTTCAGTTGCGAAACGCCCTCGTTGACGGTTTCAACTTCTCCCTTAAGTTCCAGTTTCGGGCCGGCTCTCAGTTCCAGCAACTTGTCGCTGAAACTGTTGCTTGGCTTGGAAAACTTGCCACCCAATTTTGGGATGTGGAACTTGGAGGTCGTTGGTTTCGAAGAACCCTGTATTTGATGAGCGGTTAGATCGGAAAGACTGTTCAAAGTTAAAGGTTTTTTGGTCGCGTTTTGCAAGTGGTGTTTCGTCAGTTCTGACAAACTGCTGAACGATGGTTTATGTACGAGATTTTGCGACTCGTTTGAGGCTTGCTTTGTGTACATAAGTTTCGACATTTTGGATGACGTTGGTTCGTTAGATCTTGACTTGGAAAAACCTTACCTTGCGAGGTGGACAGGAACATGAAACAAAAAAAAGAGAATTACATTAATTAGGATACTGTTTTTCTATTGAATCGAATAGATTGATTTGGAGTAAAATGATGTACCTGTTGATGTTGCTGATTGTTCGGAAGACGTCTTGAACCGTTCTAGAAAAAGGATTATTGATCCAAAATTAAAAGTAGGGTTTTATAATAATCTCGTGGTGTACTTGTAAGTGTAATTATTGTAATTATTGTTTAATTTTATAATCAAAAACTTCAAATTTAGTTTAAAATTGCTTAATTTTAAAAATTGTTGATCTGGGCTGTACCAAAATAATTAAAAGCTTTTAGAAGTACCTTCGTTTCCTGAATCATTGAGTATTTCATCTAAGACAATCTCGCTATCAAAATTCGAATCGATGATTTTCTTCACCAGATCGTTATCGGAAATGGTTTCCTTTCCAATTATGTTTCTTATGGAATCAATGCAGGACATCAGCTTGGCTGTTTCGAGTTCAGGAAGTTCCGGTTTCTTAATTGTTGAAGCTTCTCCGTCCTCGTTGACGGATAAAAAGGACGATTTGTTTCGATCATAAATGAACTGTTGAGCTGAAAAGAAGAAACATAAAAATTTTGCTAGTCTGAATAAACAATGTTCTAAAACTGTTTCTAAAATCAGTTTACAAAGTTCAATCTTATCTCGTCTTGTATTTACAAGTTTATAAATAGGAGCAGCGTTTGTAAACAAAGACAAGATACTTGCCCTCAATTATAAACAAGCTGAATTGTACTTACCACCTGGGGAGATGCAATAATCATCCTCAACAGAGTGACCGTATACGTCATCATAACCATCATACTCTAAAAAATGAATAAAAAAAAGTGAATATTCATGTCAAAGTTCTGAATTTAAATTAAGAAAGATATAGAAACATCTGAGCAAGATTTTGCAATTTTTTGATGATAAAATAATGATGAAAGATCAATGAGTTGGCTGACACTGACACAAAAAATTGAGACAAATAAATCTCATATAAAATGGTGCAAAATTTTGAATTGGAAATCAAAGTGTTGCATGACGAGATTGGATGTATTGTGAGATAAAAAAAGATTGTGTATCTCGTGATAGTGGAACAATTAAGTGAGATGATGTTTTGCATCCAGTTGTCTCATCGCGAGATCCAAATTTTTCGTCGAAATTAAATTCGTTATAAAAGGTATGGCCATTTCAGATGGTATAAACGATATACTTTCAAAACATTATCGATTATCATGTAACGATCAGACGCAACAAGAAAAAAAACAAACAAGACTATAAAAAGTATTGCTCATCGAATAAGGAATTTATAACCTCAAAAACTTACCCTCCGAGTATTTCATGGACCGTATGTCTCGGTGACGCGACATTTTTGAGACGACAGAATTGCTGTCGATTCAACGGACTGATTGATCGATGGCTGATGTCAAAATTTCAACTTTTGTAATCAAATGTTTAAACATTCAGTCATTATACAGTTAGGAGAAAAAAGTGACAATCCAAAACGATCTGTGAATACACGGTTTTCGGGACAGAACAATCGAGTCGCTGCACTGACATTAGCGGATTTGGCGGGAAATTTAAAATTATTCCCATGCATGTAAAAAAATTTATCTCACAAACTACAATCTTTATTTTGTTTTTCATTTTTTAAAATGCAAATTTCAAAATTCCAACAAAATTTAATTCTCTTGCAATAAAGTTACTAATCCTTACAAATATATAAAAATGATTAGTAAGAAAAATATTTATAATATAATATAATATAGAAATATATAAAATTCATTTAATCAAAAGATATTGGTATCATTTCGAATGCACAATTAATTTGAATTAGATAACAAGAGGAAATAAATAGTTACGTTAAAAAATTATTCAATCAAAAATCCCGCGCAAAATGATAACGAATTGAATAGCTGAAGAGTGTGATTCAGGAAACGACCCGGATGACCCCGTATTCATAGTGTGCAACAGGAAATATGGCCGCGGAGTTTCTCGTCGATCGGGAGACAGGTGAGAGACTGATTTTTTTGCCAAACAACGCGGAGACCGGCGAACCAGAGACGCATATCACCCGCAGAAAAGTGCCCTTTCAGGTACACATCGCCTCGCAATAATTTAAAACATTTTCTTCAAAAATTTCCATTTGCTCATTTGAACATTCGTCCCGCAGATTCCGAAAAACATTCAGAAAGACATCGTGTCGAAGAAAAAGATTAAATTCTTCGAGCCCGTGCCGGAGGGGACGATTTTCGGCGAAACCAACCCGATCTTCCTGTTCTTAACGGCCATCATCTATTTCCGGTGGTTCGTCGTCGGCCTTTGCGTTTTCGAGGTAAAGATAGAAAACGAACGATCTTCTCACAGTTTCGTTGTATTCTAAAACACACCAACATCGTAATAGAACTTTGATAAATTCAAAATTTACATATCATTATAAAACATTATTATCATTATAAAACATTATCCTGGATAAAACACAGTTTACAACTAGTCGAACGATCTGATGATTGACGAAAATAAATTATACTTCTTTTATTCTGTCTTTCTTGTTTTTGTTTTGTTTCTCAAGGCACTTTTCCACGTTTGGGCACACCGCAAGAACAAGAGCTTGAAGGATGCGAGTGTCTACTACCGTTCGCCGTTCCACGCGATCTCGTCTGAGTACTGCGCGATCTGTCAGAACGAGATTCGCATGAATCGCATCGACAAGATGCAGCAGGCGAGGATGCATCGGTTTCTCCGGCAGTGCAGTTACATGAAACGAGTCGTGACCTAGCGACTCGAGCAGGCTCCTCCAGGACCAGTCCATCATTTTTTTTTCATTTTTATCATCGTATCCCCAACACTTCTTTTGTCGCGAGCTGGCAGAGGCAATTGAAATCGACGTCGAGATGCGCGCGCCAATACCGACACCTGAACCAGATACTTGCAGGATAATTCGGACTTTGGATGCCGTAGAAGATGCGCGCTATCGCTCGACCAGTAAAGTTCGTCTCACGATAAGTGCTCATCAGGCCCCGAATATCTCGCAGGATCTGCGCCTCTTTGTCAGCTGATAACTGAGAAATCAGAACAAAACACTCGTTAAAGAAAAGCCAATCAAACTATAATCAAATCGAAATATACAAATTAAAACTAAAAGAAACAATTACATCTTCTTGGCAAGGAGCATCAAGTATCTCAGCATCCTCGACAAAGTATTTGCGTATCTCCTGTTTGAACATCTCGGATTTGACACCGATCTCGTCGCTGAATTCCGAGCTTTCTGCTACGGTGGGGACGCTGTACTTGCGAACGATATCACAAATAGCGTTGAGTTGCGCCAGTCGAGAAGTCTCTTGCGATTTGCTGCGGTGGTACAGCGTGTTGAAGGCCTCGTCCAGTTCGGCGTCCGACAAGTCTCCGGGTGCGCGGATCCGCAGGCCCAGGTTTTTAAAACTCACCGTCAACTGAGACCTTTTTGTCACGCCGTTCACTGTAATAAAAATTTTTGTCATTTCCTTTTTTTGTTCTCATCGTAACCCATTATAGAGACATATATAAACATCTAGATGTTAGAATAAATCTTAGAAATAAATATAAACGTGTAACGATTTTTTAATTTTGATTACCTGTGAGCCATTCAAGGCCCTTCAAGTGACTCTTGACTATACCACTGTCCCAACCGATGTTTGACGCAATTTCAATCACGTTGAATTCAATATGTGAATTGGTCTCAGAGTATGTACCTTTTTTTATTCCCAAAGCTATGGCCATGGCTAAAGGCGGAGACTAAACGTAAAGTTGGAAATTAAATAACATTGGAAATTAGATTAAATTTAAAAGTAAATTACGTTTAAAAGAGAATAAATAATTTCAGTCAAATCTGAAAACTAACGTGTTGAGCAGCCAATTTCAAAGCTCTGCATCCGCCGTAGGTTGCAACAGTAGCAGTTACGTAGGCGGTGGACAAAACAGTGACATAATTTTTCGGATGCAACTCAAGGTAACAGAGCAGAGTGGAAATGATCTCCTCGTTTGTGTCCAGAGCTTCAACTGTGTCGTTTAATGGTAGAGCGACTTCGTGACCAGCACATCTTTGTCCGCAACTTTTTTGTAACGCAGTGAGACAAGAGCAGGGAACGAATAACCTGTCCAAAAGCTTGCGAATTGTCTGACGGTCAACTGAATTCGCATAGATATGACGTCGGAGTTCCATTTTATCACATTGTTGCTGTGGATTAAAATTAATAAATTATAGTGTGATTCTATCATTTGCGTCAAAATCACCGTTACAAATGTGATTTAAAATGCAAAAACACTAACGTCTGCACTCAAGAACAGATGACATTGGGCAGGCAAGCCATCTCTGCCAGCTCGTCCAATCTCCTGGACGTAGTTTTCAAAATTCGACGGCATATTGTAGTGAATAACACAGCGAATGTCCGGTTTGTCAATACCCATTCCGAAAGCCACCGTGGCTACGATGATCCGTGTATCACCATTCGTGAATGCTTTTTGCACCATTTTACGTTGGTAAGCTGAAAATCCAGCGTGGTATGCCTCAGCAATGGGTGAAATTTTCTTTGGTGCATTTTTTCTTGGCTCAGCTCTCGGCTCATTCTGTAAAAAATAAAAAAGTCAATGAATAATCAAATTTTACATTTATAGATTTAATAATACTTTATCAAGATATTCAACATTATTTTACCTGAAATACTGTTCTAATGAAAGCAGCTATTCGCACACATTCCTCTCTTCTTGTACAGTATACGAGGATGGACTGACAGTCCCTCAGTCTTGGACTTTTGAGTAGCGCAATGAGCGCCTGGTCGCGATTACGATCTCTCGAAATACTCAGTTGCAGATTGTCAGGAAGGGGTCTGTCAGTGATCACCCCTTCCGTTCCATCGGCAATGCCCAAATGTTCGACGATACTCATCGCGTTGGCTTTCGTTGCAGTCGCAGTCAGACCCAAAATCACTTTGACTTTGAGCTTCTCTTTCAAGACTCGACAGAGCATCAAGTACGAGGGCCTAAAATTGTGCGACCACTGAGAGATGCAATGAGCTTCGTCGATACAAGCAAAAGCTATAGGTGGCAGGTCGCGAATCACAGCACCAAACCCAGTCGATTTCTCTCCTCCCACAATTGCTTCCGGGGAAACGAGCAGAACGTCGATTTTGCCTTTGCGAACGGAATTGATCACGTCCTCGCGAACTTTTTCAGTTTGGTTTGTGTGCAAACAGGCGGCTTTTAAAATTGGACACACTCCTTTCACCTAAAATAAAAAAAAGTTATTTTAAGGGCAATTCAGATTAATAAGCTTAATTTTTAGTTTTTTTTTTAATTTTAATTAGTTTTGTAAATTGAAAAGTTAACCTGGTCATCCATCAGCGATACAAGTGGGGATACAACGAGAGTTATGCAATTGTATTTTCTAGCAAACATATAGGCCGGAAGTTGGTAACACAAAGATTTTCCAGTACCAGTTGCCAAAGTGACCAAAGTTGAGACGCCAGACAAGATGCGCATGATTGCTCTCTCCTGTCCGGGTCGGAAATTTTCGTAACCGAATTTGTGCAGGGTTTCATAAACTTCAGGTGGAGTTTCTGCAACAATAAAATAAAAATCAACAATAAAAACAAAACTAAGATTTCGTTTCAAATTTTGATTTATATTTTAAAAATGTTGTCACTATAGTTTGTACAAGTTTACCTATAGTAGAAAGATCGGGGTTCGTGGGGTACAAAGGAGCAACAGCATTCTTCTCAGGGGGCAACAATTTTTCGATCAGTTCTGCTGGAACTTTGCAGATCTCCTTGATAGGCTGAAAAGTGCAATATGAAAGTTAATTGAAAATTTTAATCGAAAATATAAACAATAAAAATAAGAACAATTAGTATGTACCTGACATTCTTCAGGATTTTCATTTTCCCATTCCTCCCACTCTTCCATCTCCTCGTCAGAATTTTCTCCTGCAGTTGTTCTGGGAGCCAATTTCGAGAAATTGACCGCCTTGGAAATGCGAGCCATCTGAGCTGCCTCCGCCAGTGTAGGGAACTCGGACGGAATTTCAATCTCTTCTGACTCCTCGAAAGGCAACAGTTTATCCTTTTTCATATTCGGACAGTACTTTGAGAAATGACCAGTTTCGTTACACTTGAAACAGTAGTTTGCTTTATTTCCCTTCTTGTCTTTGAAATCCAATATGGCCATGTTCGATTCGCTTGTTTCCAACTCTTTCTTTCTTTGTTTCCACTGGGACTTTTTGTATTTAGAGAAATTGAAATTACTCTTCCCTCGGACATATACCTAAAATAGCGAATCTCAACTTAAGAATAATTCAAAATTACACAAACATCTGTTAAGATTTGAGATAAAACTTGAAAAAATGAACCTTTTTCTTCAGATTAATCCTAACAAAGTTGTCATTTAACGATCCATTAGCGGCTTTCTTCTCTAGTAGTTCCACAGCCGCATTCTTGGGCTCTGTTGCGATATTTTCGTGCGACTTCAAGTTGTCATCCGTGCTCCTGAGCACTTTTGAAAAGTCTTCCACGAGACTACCAGTACTCAATGGATTCAATGCAAATCTCGCAACAGTGTTCACATTTTCAATATCAAAAGAACTGACATTGTTATGTTTGTTTTCCTCTGTCTCTTCTGGTTCGGGATCTTCTTTTGCAGTTGGCTTTTTCTGCCTGGTATTACGTGTTGTAGTTGCTGAAAAACAAATAAAAAATTTTATTTTATGTATTGACTTTTTTTAGAATAGAATTAATTAAACTAGATTAATTAAATTAAATTTTTATTTCTACCTCTTGTTTTGCGTGGCGCGTTGTCTTTTTTCGCAGTCGGCGGACGACCACGCTTTTTCTTCGTTGGTACAACTTCCTCTTCTTCGTCCTCACTTTCCCAATCCAAATCATTGCCCTCTTCCTCTTCCACTTTTTTAACAACTTTTTTCTTCGTCACCGGATTCTTTCTTTCAACTTTGTCCAAAATCTCAACTTTCTCTGCTATTTCCTCAGTCATTTCTCTTCTATCTTCGATTATATTTTCGGTTACATTTGTAGTTATATTTACAGTTTTATTTCCAGCCGCAGATTTCACTGCAGAAGTTTGGACAGGTTCAGGGATAGGAGTAAGAACTTCAGATGCAACTATCTTGGATTCTTTCTCAGCTACAGCTGCTCTATCAACATTTTCTGAATTCTCTCTCAAGATTTTCAGCAGTGTTTCGTCCTTTATTTTGTCACTCAGAGGCTCGCTCTGACGTTTCGAGAAATTGCCCAAACACATTCGTTTTGGTTCCGGCAAGTCCCCGTGACTGAAATGTTTCCGCAAATTTCGCACCCGCTTCCTTGGACGCTCGTCTTCGTCGGAATCGTAGATGAAATCCTCATCGTCCGATACGTGGTTCGACGGGGTACTGAAACGCACAGAATAATTCAATACACTTAAATTAAAATTAACTAAAATATAATTATTAAAGTTATCAAACTTTGAAATTTTTTTATTAGAAATTCTCAATCTTCAAAATCTTAGATGCAAATTCTACCTCGCAGGTTTCACATCTTTGGTCATGGTGCTGCACCGCTGGACCCAACCCTGGTCCAACGTCTTCGTGTTGATCTTGCGGCTACCCAAAAGTTGTTGGACGCCGCTGACAACCGGCCGGTTGGTTTCCTGATCGGCAATTTTGTACTTGATGCTCTTGAGGCTATCAAAAGCCTCAAAAAACTCGTCCGAGATATCTTTCTCGTTCATACTCTCATTCGTCTCGTCTTTCTTCTCCTCTTTTTCGCCAGGTTTTGGCAACTTGCTCGTCGACAATGATTTTCTTGGATTTCTCTTGACGAAGCTCGAGCTCTTGAACATCTTCTGGGACAATTGGAAAGACGATTTACGAACCAGGCTTCTTCCGCCTTCGGAATCGTGTCTGTTGTTGAGCGACTTGCTCCAAACACCGCTGACATTTTTAAACCCACCATCATCTTGGTCAGTTTCCATCTCGGTTTTCCCATAATTGGAATCATCGTTCAGACTAGCAGTTTCGTTCAGATTAGCAGTTTCGTTAAGATTAGCAGTTTTGTCCAGATCGGCAGTTTCATTCAGGCTGGCAGTCTCGTTTAGAGATATTTTGCCATTGAAAATGGAACTGCTTAGGATCGAATCGTTTGTGCTATCGTCAAAATTTGTAAGTTGGGTGTCGGTGAAAGTTGAACTGTCCAGGGAGTCTTGAACTGAGTCGTTGACCAGGAAAGAGTCTTCGGAAAAAGTTATGTCTGAGAGACTGTTCTCCAACGCCTGGGTTTTGAGGTTCCAATAAACTTTGTAGGCCTGCTTGATCCTTACATCTGCTTGTTTTATATCCGTCTGAAAAACAATCGGACAAGTACAATTTAATAAATAACGATTATACTAATAAATAATTAAATGCATATTTTTTTAATAAAGTTTTGGTTCTCAGTTTCTACAAAGATTTGATTGAATTTAAATCAATGTAAATAAATTACAAGTAACTGAATGTAACATTTTACGGATGAAACAAATTTTTTGTATATGATTTGATATTTCGTGGAGTGCTAATTAGATTCAAACCAAAATAAACAGTTTTATGAAAACCAACAACAATATTCTAAAAGCATTTCAAACTTTCGCATTTGAGGTGAAGTCGGTGGAGGTGTCAGAAATTTTATTCTCACGTACAATGATTAATTGAACAATTGTACAATTTTAACTGTGTTAAATTTGTCGACCAAACTTGGCCGTTGTACTTGAATCATGGAAGGTAACTTAAAATATCTAGAACTTCTATTTTTCGAATCACAAATAACGTTCTTTTATAATAATCAATGGCTCATTCTAACATTTCATAATTTTATTGTTCAAAAAAAAAAACATGCAAAAAAATTCTGTTTTTCTAATTATAAATAATCTTGATAAAAACTTTTCATGTTTGTTTGATGGATGAAATTAGTTTCAACATTTCATAATCGTATTTATTCTTTTTTTTTCAAATTTCAAAACTCAGCAACTGTGAGAAAAACGAGGAGAAAAAAAGGTCCTTTCAAATGCGAGGTCCTGTTCTGTGAGGCGATTTTCAAAAGAAGTAACGATCTAAAGAGACACCTCCAATCGCACCGGAACGAGAAGAATTTTGCCTGCACGCATCCGGACTGCGACAAGACCTTCACCCGAAGATCAACTTTGAACGAGCACTTGGCCAGGCACATAAGCCCAAGAAAAACGAGGACAAAGACATTGTCCGCGATGCAGAAGCACATCTGCAAGACCTGCGCCAAGAAGTACACTCGTTCGCATGACCTCAAGAGGCATGAACGAAAGCACACCGGCGAAAAGCCCTTTGCCTGTTACTTCCCCAACTGTAACAAAACTTTCAAGCGGGCGTACAATGCCAAGGTGCATATGCGAAATCAACACGGTGCGGCAAAGAAATTTGAGTGTCACGACTGCGGTCAAAAGTACGGCAAAAAGTTTGACCTTGTCAAACACGTGAAGAAGCACCTGAATTGACAACTGACATCTGAAAACAAAAAACATTCACCACCTTGAAAACAGGTTGCAATATGAAACATGTCACCAAAACACCTATTTGCAGTTATGAACTATTGTTACAGGCTGAAAAATTTTACTCATTGATGCATTTGTACAAATACTTTATGTTTGTAGTTACTTTTTCATTGTTAACAATAAATCCATGTTCGTTTGTCAAACGTTCTCGTACCTGAAAACCAGTCATTTTTGAATAGTAAACATAACCTGTTGCAAAGTGTTGTTACCTTGTTAGGTTTGCGACCGGATGTCTTGATAAACTCGCTTTCCCACAGCTTAACGCGATATTTGTACTTTTGATATCGGTTATTGAAGACCGGATCTTCTAGGAGGGCCATTGTTTGTTAATTAATTGTCATCCATCAGATCGAAAATTGCGGCAGGGCAAGGCACCACTTCGCGGGAGGGGAACGTGCGAGAGCGTGTGACACTAAAAAAAAAGAGGAGGACAGAAGATCTCGGGACACCCCCCGCGCGCATCTAGATAACCTTCAAAACAAACATTAGTTTTATCAGATGATAATAGTAATTCTCAAGCTTATCAAACACTTTTTCTCCCGCAGAAACCTATTTTTGTTTTTATTCGATATTTTATTTTCAAAGTCAATAAAAAGAAATCAAATTTCAAGGTGAGTTAATTTGATTTGTTATTTATTTTTCATCCGAAAATTTGTTGAACAAATTTATTGGTTTTAGATTTTTGAGAAATTGTTGAACAAGTTGTTGAACCTAACCTCAATTTCAAACCGCGCGCTTTAATCGTCCTGGGCGCATGCGCGTTGGTTACACGATATAACACGAGATCGCGTCGTATACAAGATTTGTATCCTCGTGTAATATGGCGCCTGAACACTAGCCGGAGACAGGTTTGTTGCGTTGCATTCGTGAGACCTTTTTGGTGTGGCCATTCAAGTTGCGAGTCCGCGAGGCTTCGTGTTAAGTGCGAGTTTTCAAGGACAGACGAGCGAAATTCGAACGGTGTACGGCATGTCCGGCGAGACCGGCATGCAGGCGGCGTCCCCGCGTCCAAACGTGGCTGCGGGTGATGTGCCAGAGCATCCTGACGATAGCGACACTGAGACCATTGTCAACCAGAGTCCTACGGTCGAGGAACACGCAGAGGTCGACCTCGAGGTTTCCCAAGTTGAAAATGAAAGTAAGAAGACAATTACCCAGGAAACCACTAAGTTGATCGAGGACGAGGAAATGCCGACGTACACAAGCTTTTCCGAGGTGGGACATTTTTTTACCCCTCCCCCCGCTTGATTTTTTATGTCAAAAACAAATTGTTTGACCGCCCAGTGTTATTTTTTTAGGTTATGTTTTCTTTTTTTTTTTGTCATCAAAGTGTTTGGATTCTGTTCAATTGTTTACGAATTGTCTCAAACTGTTTCTCACTTTAGGCCATGTTGCTGGTTCTTGGAATTTGATGCATGTTATTAAACTCCGGTTTCGGTATTGAAATATTTTTAATTTCGAGAATTCGTTGTTATTGACAAGCACTTTTTTCCCATGAAAACATTGGTTTTCCTCATTGATGCACAAAATTTGTTTTTGTGGCGAATTGAGAAATTCTTTAAATTAGAATTTTGTCTTTCGTTTCAGATGGAAGAAAAGGAGGCGGTGAATATGATTTCACATGAACAAATTGACAAATCTGACAAGCACAGTGTTCACAGTTGTGACACGGAGATTGATTCTGAAGATAGTTCCATCGAATCCAGTCGCTACTATCCTGAAAAAATGCGAAAAAACAGTAATTATGACGATGATTCTGAATTGTATTCGGATGGTAATGTTCATCTTATAAATTTTTCTTTTATAATTTATAAAATGAGGTAGAAAATTAAAATTAATTGAATTGATTTGAATTTAAAGTTGTGACTCAAAAATTTTGTGTTTCAGAAGATGAAGAAAAACTTTATGATGATGAGGACGAATTAGAAGAAGACGAAGATAAAGATGAAATTAAGCATGAGCATGAAATTGCAGACGATGATGTTCAGTTAGTGGAAGATTTATCTGCGGATGAAGATTTAGAAAGTCCTGTAGACGGGGAGCGAGCATCCAGTGACGATTATGAGCGTAGGCAAAATAATGTTACAAAGACTGAGATCGAAGGTAAAAAGAGCCACTCTTATCAAGATTTGAGCGATCCTAAAATATTGTCCGAGCCAAAGAAAGAATCGTCAGCGAGAAAAAAAGTTGATGCTAATCAGGTTATCAATCCGCTTAAATCCGCGTCAAAGTCTTTTAAACCTGGGCCTAAAAGTTATAAGCAAGTTCAGAGTAAAGTTAGGCTGTACATTGAAAATATCAAAAGCATATCAGCAGACGAACGAAGAAAGAGCGAAGAACTCAAGCTCAAAGAAAGCCAACAGAATGAAAACAAAGGTGAATCCTGATGCCAAGTTGATGTTTTCATTTTTAATTTCAAATTTGTTTCGTCTTTTTTAGTCTTTGTCTTAAAAGCATGTGTTGAAAAAAGTGTTTTACAAAAATACAAAATTCAACTAATTGTATCCTAATATCTTGAAAAAAATTACAAATAAAATATCGCTAACGATTTCTTTATTTTTAGTTTTAGGCCAACAGCAGTCAGTTCAAAAATCAATAGCCAAAACAGATGCACAAGAAAAACAAGCGAGGTTCGTCCAAGCACTGCAATCCGAATACATCAGGGCGAACAGCGAACACGACCAGAGGTTCACTGATCTGCAACCTATTAGCATTGAAAAGGAGGGGGTTCATAACGCTGAGATCAAAGTTCCTATCTTGAACGACCTCAATTCCGGAATAACAATCAAGCCGGTGTGGCCGGCGGCTCCGCTCGTCAATAGTGGCGAGGTAGAGATAATTGTCGGCAAGCCGAACAAGGAGGAGAAAAAAGTCTCAGGTGGTCCTAAGGCCGTTAATGGAGCGGCGGAACAGCAGGACCGGATGGATTACGAAGACTACATGAAACCTCAGGACGTGAACAACCAGCTGGTCCACGAATTGGCACAAGAGCGCAGCAAGAACGCCGCGCTCAAGAAACAACTGGAGGCGTTGCGCTGGCGCGAACACGAATCCAAGAAAATAATGCGGGACATGGCGGTACAGACGGAAGCCCTGAGAATGTCGGATACTGCGACGTCAATCTCAGACTGGTCTGAGTACCCGAATGTGAGTGTGCCCTCGCTGGACAACAGCACGCAAACGTCTAACAGCCTGTCCAATAAGCTTTCGAACACGTTCCTCACTTCCTCGAGGATTCTCGAGACCTTCACCGCGATCTCCAGGCAGCTGAAAAACGACGACAGTACTGCCACTTTCACGCCGAACCCGAGAAAAAGAAAACTGGAGGGCGAAGAGGAAAAGGAAGACGAGGGTACGAAGTGTTTGGTATTCAAAGAAAATGAGAACAGTGCGGAGAGGAGTTTTCTCATCGCGGTGCAGGATCCCTCGAGCGATGGGGACAAAAGTGATACGCAGATCAACAGGAAATGCGGACCTTATCGTATTGGAAACTTAGAAATTATGATGTCTGAACTCAATGGAACGATAAATGTCTGGGGCAAAGAGGTAAATGTTACGTTGAATAATAATTGGAAACAACAATTAAAGAGTACATTGACAAAATTGTTAAAGTTCAAATTTCAAACTAAATTAATAAATTTAATAAATTTCAGATTAGCGAAACAAGTCAAAATTCAGCTAATACAACAGCGTCGAACGTGACTCTTGATAACACCGAGAGGCGCACGTTAAAAGCTCGACGAACCCTGAACCCAAGACTGGTCTGTTCGACTGAGAAGAAAAAACCACCATATGAGCACAATCGGCCTGGTTATCGAAACTCTTATGCGTGCCATAGTCGACAACTGGAGTGCGCGTCTCCGCCGAGATTCTATTCCCATTACAATCGGTGCAGTTGCCACTCATGTCGGAGCAGTTGTCACTCGTACATGCACGAAAGACACCACTGTCGCTGCGAACACTTGAGGGTGCCAGAGGACGAACCTGAACACGACTATTATGATCACGGACAAGAACCGGAAATAAATCGCGAGAGAGATTATTGTTGCCCCAACGAGGAACGAGCGACTGGCGGCGCTTCTAGTACGTGGAACAGGATGGCAGACACGACTCTGTGTAATGGCAAAGTCGACAGTGGAGTGCACAGTGACACGCTGAGCAATCAGGATGAAGAACCGGATTATTTGCAAAATTTGGGATTCCAAGAGATGAACAAGGTTCGATCTTATTGGAGTTTTTGATTATTTGAAATGGAATGTTGAATTCGTCATTTGTTATAAATGTTGTTATTCAAATTTTTAGATAAAAAAGCGAAGACCGGCGGCCAAAAGTTTTATTGACTTGCTGAAGAGCTGCGGCAGTGATATTCGTCAGACATTGTCAAATCGTAGAAACATTCCAGGTCATATGCAAACTTCTACATCTACGTCTGAATTTGTTCAAGATACAAAGTAAGATGTTGCTCTATTTTTAATTACTCAAGAAGTTCAATAATAAATTTTGATTCAGGGATACTAAATGGATTCATCTTTTTTCAGTAGGTCTGTTTACATGCCCAACGAACAAGATCGCCGATTCAAATCTGATAAAAATCGTGCCCGACCAAGCACGGAGACGAAGACGGCCAGAAACCTCTACCCAGAACCTCAAGGCAACTGAAAAATTGTCACTTCCTCTCTGCCCGCATTTTTTATATAAAAAAAACTACTCGCGTTGTTTATTCCAGAGAAAAAAATTACGCAATTTTCTTTTTTTCACATTTTTCAATTCTATGATGATTTTCTATAAAATGTAAGTTCAAAGATTGTGTTTATTAGGAATAAAGATTTCTTTTTTTGTATAATATATTTCAAATGTACACAGAATTAGCGATTGCAGCGACAAGAATCGTAGCCTGGGTTACTGGACGGCAGTTCAGTTGGTGCTGCAGGTTCCGCGCTCTTCTCGTCGTCTGTGTCTTTTAGATAGTTAATATGACCCTGTAATAATTTGATCCGATTCTGCGCCTGTGTAAAAGACTCGTTCAGAAAGTTTACCTGATGCTGCATTTTTTGTCGAATCTGGAAATCAAAAAGAAATTTTTTTTTACAATGTTCAATTTTGTAATTTCATTAATGAGCAGCCGGTTCGACGCACCTCATCCCTATCTTTTTGTACTGATCGCGTGATGGCTTTGCACTGAGCCAACTGCTGTTCCAAATCCGAAATCTGATTCTGTAGATTCTGCCTTATGATTTCCGATCTTTCTTTCGAACGCGCCACTTGTCTAGCGGAATCTTCCCTTACCTTAAGTGTTAATTAATTATAAGTTTTTTTATCCGTACATTAAACGATGGTAATAACGAATGATATATGGTTGATTTTTTTGCCTGTTCTATTGTAGCCGTCAGCTGAGCTATCTCATGTAACTTCTCTTCCATTTTTTTCTTCTGCTGTTTCAAAATTTCTTCGACCTCGCAAGCGGTGTTTTTAAATCTTTCCTTTTCGCTATTTAACTCGTCCAGCTGGTTCTTCATCTCGTTCATTTGTTGCTTCAAATTCTGAATTAACAAAATTGTAGTTAAACCTTAAAGTACCTTCGTTTTTTATTAAATAAACATGGAAGTTTTGTTTTATCTTTTTTTTTCATTACTTGTAGTTCGAAATTTTCATTTTTCAAAACTTCCATCTGAACGTTGGTTTCCTCGAGCTTGTCTTGCAGACAAACGATTTCACGATTCAGTTCAGAACATTTACGCTCAGCCAACTGCTGAATCCTTTGACTTTCTTGTAACTTCGATTGTGTCTCCTTGAGAATTTCTGGAAGGGGAGCTAATTCCAACAGTTTCTCTTGAAATTGACTCTAAATGAATTCAATACAAGTTCGACTTGAAATTTAAACATTTTACAAGTCTTTGAATGTTGTGCAACTGTAAGTTTTGATTTAAAAATATTTATATCAATCCTATTCACCTTTATTCGGTTTATTTCTAGCGTTACATTCTCATTGATCGTTGCATTATCAGCTTCCATCAATTCCAATTGACGTTTCTGTTCTTCTACTAACTCCTTTGCCTTGAAAATTACAAAAAAAAATTTAAAGAAAATTAATTTTTCCAAACTTAATTTTATTATTATTGTAACTTGTTTTTTATAGTAAAAAATTTAGTCGATAAAATAAAATTAAATTAATTTTTTTTTAATTTTAAAACACTTGTTGTTTAAATTTATTAAATTTGATATTTACTTGAATAAATTTATTTCTATAATCTTCAGTTTGTCGAACTTGGTCCAAAAGGTTGTTTTTCAGTTCTTCAATTTCCTCTTGAGTTTCGCGAAATCTGTGCTTAGCCACGACAAGCGCTTGTTCTTGTTCGACAATCAATTCCTTATTTCCTGTTTGATGAAGAATTTTATTGCTTTCAACTCTGTTAATATTTTCTGATCAAATAAAAAGTAATAAGAAAAAAAATGAAATTACCTATATCCATCTTCATTTCACCGATCTGCCTCTGCAGATTCGCCAGACATCCTTCCTGCCTTTGTTTGCAGATTTCAGATTCTCTCAGGTCGCATTTCAATTTTTCAACATCAGCACGCAGGCATGACACTTCCCAAATCTTGTTCTTATAATCTTCTTGCAACCGGAAATATTTCTCTCTGAGTTCTCGCAGTTGTTGCGCACAATTCTCCGCTCCTGCCTAAAAATGTTTTTTTAAAAGAAAAAAATTATGTTTTTGATTGAAAATTTTTATCTATTTTAAGACTGATTTGTATTATTTTATAATTTGGATGTTTTATTAGCACAAATTCAATTTGTTGTTTTAATTCGTTAATTTTAAATACCTTAGAATTAGAATTCGACTCTTTATGTGGCTCGTAAGATTTACAGGGGATGTTCATGGACGACTGGTGTTTTGTCAAAGCCGGGCAAGGATCGCAAGGATTCATACATTGCAAAAGTTTTCGTTGTTGTAACAACTGCATCTTTTCGTGCTGCATGTTACATAATTCCAATTGCAACTTACGAATCTCTTGCTCTTTGAATCTTGAATTTTGTTCCTAAAGCAAAAAATAATTTTGTATTTAAAAATCAATCAAGTTCCGTCGATCTGAATCTAAACTGTCATTCGAATTTTTCAAATTGGATTGTTTCCAACTGACAATCAGTTTTTAATTAAATTTTTTTTTTAATTTTGTTTAACCAACATTTTAATTGATTTTATTTTTAATTTTTTTAATATAAAATGTATTTTTAAAATGAAACATAATATTTTGTCCAAAAATTAATTTACTTTCACTGACTTTAATCTAATATAATTTGTTATCTTTTTTTTTTATATTTGATCTAATTATTAACAAAATTTAATTTAATCGTACAATATCTTTGGTGTTATCTTGGCATGGTGTTTTGTCAGGCACTTTCGGAGAGCATTCGCAGCCATTCTGTCCATTCATTTTTAATTCTTACAGGGATTTCCAGTGTGAGGTTTTTTACACTTGCCTAAATAAATGTTCAAACTTCAATCTAACAATTATACAAATTGTCATAAGTTTTCATGGAAAATGTCAGAGAAATTGTGAAATTAAAAAGTTAATAAAATTCATACATTTCATGCAACAGGTTTTCTTGGGCGCAGACTTTTGGGGCTGACTTGTTGATACCAATGGAAATTGATTGGATTGTGTTGTTGAACATAACATCTCTTTCATTTCATTCTGCAGCTGAGTGATTTTTCTTTCCAGATCACAAACTATATTTTGGTTATTTGCCAAAGCGTCGGCAACCGTAGGTCTGTCCAAATAATAGCCACAAAGTAAAAACCATAAAAAATGTTATGAAAAATTTTCACTTTTATTGATTGTAAAAAAAAATAATTCTACAAAAGTTACACGTCAAAATGTCAGTTTCAATTTGGAGGCAACCAATACTCATTTGGTTAATTTGTTTTTAAATTGTCAAGCAGTTGCCATGACGACGGAAAAACTTTTTGAGTTTAAAAAAAAACATGATTAACCCTTGAAAGTTATTCAATTTGAATTTTTATTATGAATTCAACTTGATTTAAAACCAATATTAGAACAGAATTTCAGACAAAAATGTATTTTAGCTTCCGAGGGTTAATATTCAATTGGAACAAAACTTTGCATTCTACTTACTTTTTTTTAAAGAGAATATTTGTACGCAACTAATTGTTTTAAGTATAAGTTAGAATAATTTTTGGTATCCCATCATCTGCTTTTCCACAAATGATAACATTAGGTTTTCTATAAAACAAGGATAGAAATAAAGTAACGTTACTAAGTTTATCTTGCAAACATGAAATAAAAAATGAATATATTCTAAAAAATCTCGGAAGCTAAATTCTTTTTTGTCAGCCGGAAAAACAATGTTTCCACATATTCAAGTCTAAAATAAAGATCCATGTTCTAAAATGCGTACCTGTTGTCACCACAAGGCGATTTTTCAATACACCCACCAGCAGGCTGTAACAAAACCAATACCCCCAATATTAAATCTCACAAAAATTACGTCTTTATAAATATTAAAAAATTTAACTAAACACTAAATAAATTTAACATTCAAATTCAAATTTAACAGTCAGATTTTAAATCCGCACTTGTAGTTCTGCTCGCATGTCCACCACTTGTCTCCCTAGGTGCATTAGCCTGTTATTTGTTGTCTCCAGCTGTTGCACAGTACAGTCAGTCTGCGACATTGGCGGACCTGCAAAAAAGTCAAAATGTTCGAAAAAACAATTATTTTCAATTTTTCAAAGTCATACAAAGTACATTTTCACAAAATAAAACAAATATTGTCTAAGATTACATTTTGGTCTATCCGGACACTGTTTCCCTGAGCTCACCGGTCCAAGAGGCATGGACCGGTTCATCCTCGAACCTTGACACGGGTACTGTGACTTCGGAGGAGGTGCCAACCAGCTTGAATCGTTACCATGTTCCTGATACCTAGGCAAGTTATATTCCTGTGTCTGACCATGCTGAAGCGACGACTGAAGGTAAACCGATGAGTCAGCATAGCCTCCACCATAGTGAGTCAAAGGTTGAGGTGACCTTTGGTTCATCTGTCCTCCAGGACAGGGTCTCGTAGACTGATTTTGTGGGGCACAGGGTGATCCTGATTGCGAAAGTGGTGCTATGCCACTTATGTTATAGGGTTGTCCTGGTCCCCAGAATTGATGAGCTCCTGGAGCCGCCCTCTGGTTTGGTGAGCCGAAAGTTTGAGGATACGGTACATTTGAAGGACCTGGCCGACCAGTCATCTGGAAACTACTAGGTTCCTGAGGAGCCTGGGCCATGGGACGTGTGTATTGTGCAGCAAGAATCTGATTTGTTATTGGGGTACTCGATCTGACTGGAGGAGGCAGTTCTACAGCTCTTTCGCAGTGCAACAAAGAGGTCCCCAAAACACTCCGTAACATTATCGAAGTCTCTTCATCAGAAGGTGGTTGCTTCGGTTGTCGGGTGAATTTTGGAACGTTCTTCTCTATGCATTCGCAGTTTGCGCCGTTATTTGCCGGACATAGCGGAGATTTCTCGTTCGATGAAAGATTCGTTACGGAGACCTGCAAAAGATCCTCTGGGGTCGATAAATTTTGAATGAGCCCTGTGCCAGAGGCACCATTTCTTGAGATGTCCGAAAAGTCCATAGAAGCTTGTCCCAGTTGGTCGTCCTCTAGGATTATATTTTTCAGTTGGCCAGCTTCATGCTGGACTTTGATTTTTATTGATCGAGGAGTTGAAGTTGCTATTGGGGCAAGTGGTCGAGGTGGTGCATGAGTCAGGGATGAGTGTTGGACAGTCGAGGATTCAACAGTCGAGGGTTGCACTACTGATTTATCTCCCTGCATTGGTTCAAGGGGGGCTTCATCCTCTCCTGGAAACACTTCGGTTTCAGGAGTGAGTTCCGGTTGGTTAGCCAGATCTCCTTCACCGCCTTCAAATTCTTCTGGGTTCTCTTCAGGCTGGTTTTCTTCTTCACTCATATTTCTAAAAGAAAATGAAAATTTAAATTCATCATTTAACAACAAATTCGAATTAGTTCAATGACATCGAATTACCTGTTTTATTTGTCGACTCGGATGGACGAGATTTTTTTTTTTGAATTTTTTCAATGATTTTTGTTGTATTGAGATATTTACACTGGAAAATTTATGTTTTTGTTGGGCCGAAAAAAAATGTGAACTGATTTCTTTTACTTCAGAATTTTGACATTGAGGATTGTGGTTATAAACTCACAAAACAAAAGAGTCGCGAATTTTGGAACAGGATTTAAAAAAACGAATCATTTCTTCCCTTCCTCAACTTTTAGTCGGTTGAGACACTTTTATTTACAAGATAATTTATACTATCGCACGAGTGCTATAGTCGTTTTTTAAGTCTAAACAATATTGGAACCTCTTTTCTTCTTAAGTCAAATTTCTTATGCTACGGTAAACTTATGATTCAAAGTTTTATCACATCACACTATATAAATAATCAAATAAATATATTGAAAATGCAGTGGCCAAATTCAGCATTCGTGCATAGACCTTTCCATTTATTTATTTCTAGACCGATCCACTTAGACCAATGATTTATATCTCGTCGATCTGCCAGGTTGTGACTGTCGTTGGCCTTGCTGGTGGATTTTCTCTGAGTTGCGTTAAGAACTTTTGTATACTGTCGTAGTATCCCGGCTGTCTCCAAGTTTCATTGTGCGTGCCTCCCGGTATCCCGATCAAATATTTGTGTGAGCTTTTGCAGTTGTTGAACAAATCCGTCATCATACGCGGTGGCACCAGCGTGTCGGCCAATCCAGAGATGAACAAAGTCGGAACTGTGACGAATCGTACTTTGGACAGCGAGAGATACTAAAATGAAAACAAATCTTCAATCACAAATAAATAAATTGTTATCGAATTGTATCAAAAAATTGATTTGTATTATGAAACTTAGTACAAATCTGATATTTAAATATCATTCGTGACAATTTGCTTGCCTTATTTTTATAACAAAAGAGAGGCAGATAGGAGAGCAATTTTGATTTGATAAGGACGGCGGCCATCTCAGGTATATCAGTAAATGTGTTCTCCACAATAAGGCACCAAATCTTTTGTGCCACATCGAGTTTTGTGGCCAGATCAATTGCAACGGCGCCACCTAAGAAATAAAAATATTAATCTAATATTTACTTTAAAAATTATTAGTAAAAAAATTTTTTATTAAAGCTTTACAATGTGATTGATGAGATAGATACCTAAAGATCTACCAAAAACAATGATCTCATTAGCGTTAACATCAGAGCGAGTCATTAGATAATCGATGCCAGCTTGAGCGTCCATATACAATCCTTCCTCAGACGGCGAACCTTGAGAGAATCCGTATCCTCTGTATTCTAACATTAAAATATTGCATTGAATTTTATAGTACAGTCCAACGACGTTGTGTAATCTGAAAGGAAATAGAAAAACCAATCCTCACTCGATCGATTCAATAAAAATAGACATCACATTTCAATATCAATTTGATTGGGTGTTAAAAAAAAGAACAAACCTATGTCCTATATTTCCTGCATTGCCATGCAGGTACAACAACGTGGGTGCTTTCTTCCCTTTGCTTTCTGTCTGGGAAATAAAAAAGGCGTGCAGCATCGTGCCATCGATGGACTTGATGTACACATTTTGGTATGGTAAACTAAATTTGGATGGTGCTGGCACGTACACTCTCGCGTGGGTCGGAGATTCTGGATTGTATAAGAATTTATCTTCCGTGCGATAAATCATACCTAAAAATCAAAGATGACAATCAATAAAATAAACTCAATTAGACAGTATACATTTTATACATTCTAATTATTATCTATAATATATCTATATTATAATTAAATCTATATATCCAATTATAATAAAATATCAACATTCTAATTCATTTATTGTTGTTTTAATTTTTAACTGTATTTTTGTTATGTTTTATAGTTGCTTGTTTGTCTTTATTGTTGACCTTTGCATACCTGTCACAGTGAAGCACAGCAACATGAGTGCCAGAAATCCTCCATAGAACCAATAAAGGAGGAAACATATGAAGAGGTAAATTCCGGAAAGGGCCCAACACTTCATAAGGGCATGGCCCAGCAGCTTCACAGGACGACTGCGAGCCAAATGTTTGCAAAAAGACATTGTGTGCAGTCAGTGCGTCAGGTGCATGTTTACAATACCGTAACCTCTCGAGGGTCGACTTGCACTCGTTCGATAACCATCACAGGTTGATTGTGTTCAGACATTTTTGGAAGATCAGCAAGCAGCTGCGATGTCGAGTTCTTATTTTCGACATTTCAGCAATTACCAGAGCGGAGGTGCAATAATCATTTTAACCCTTACGTATTATCCCAGAGGGGGAGATACAGCGCCCACTGCAGCGCCTTTGGTCAACTGAGAAATTGAATTTGAAGTCTGCCAACATTATAGTATTATATATTACTAAAGGGTTGGAGTACTTATATTTGAATTCGATGTAAAAATTAGAACAATATTTACCAATGTTGTGTCTTCTTTATTAAATTATGATCGACTCAAATGATAGTTTTTCACTTACCCTTGAAATAACCTTCATAAAATTTATCTCCTGTAACAGTTTTTAATGATTAAGATTTTTAATTTTCAATATAAATCAAAAAGTAATTTATTTATATTTATTTATATATTTTACATATATATTCATATTTCGTACTTACGCTGAACATGACCTCTGTATTATATTGTTGTAACTATTTTATTTTTTATTTGTTCACATTATTTTCACTTCACACATTTTCATTGTTACATCAGCTTTACAATTTATTTAATAATTACATTCTTTTCTGCTTTCACTTCGATGTACGAATATATTGTAGGTTATTTGTTTCATTACAAATAATAAAATGGACTGATTTTGCTTCCACTGCAAAACAATAATAATTCCACTGTCGACAATAATTATTGTTATTATTGTAACACAACTCACTCAACTCGGCGGTCCATCGTTGGAGATCAGCGTCTTTACCTGTACGATCCCCCGATGCGATCTCATTTTCCAACGATGTCACCTTGAATTAGCCATCCAGGTCATCCTCTGGCATTGTTGCCGAGGTCATGTCCGGGAACTGCCGCTGGAATATATTTGATTCCGAGAATCTCGGATGTTCAGCTCATAAATCAATCAGCAATGTTGCACTATATCTCTCACTATCATAACTTCACAATTCACAATTTAAAGAAAAAAATATAAATAAAATATTATTAAATGGATGACGTAATAAAAAAAGAACAAAAATTACAGATTATTGTATTCACGTGAACATTTTTCGCAAACGAGACCGGTATCTTCCGCTTTTTAGACGTTGGCGCGAAAAGTATAAGTATAGTGAAAGTGACGCCATCTTGGTTTCCCGCCAGCGGTTGTCATCATTCTTCAGTGCGCGTCGACCGGCTTCGTGTGTGCTCGGCGCGCTGCCGCTGAGCGGAACTCGCCTTCGTGCATTCTCGGCGCGCTGAGCGGAGCTCGCCTTCGCGTGTACTCGGCACGCTGATGCCGTTGAGCGGAACTTGGAGGGGACCCACTCAGTCCCCATCAAAAAGAGGGGAAGAAGAAGAAGTTGAGCTGAGCTACCAAAAGTCTGTCGACGTCGTGCGGTACCGGAATTCGTAACGATTTTTTTACTTTTTTCACAACAATCTAGATATTGTTCATCTTTCTCGTTTGGCAGTCGGCACTTTTCGATGCTCGTCGATCGTAATCGTAGTAGCGTCACATCAATTTCACCTATTATATTATTGTGTAATATGACTCCTGTTCTAGAATGCCATTTATGAATAGTTTTTCCGAATTTTTTCCATTTCTGAACATTCATTTTGGAAAGAGACGAAGGGTCGTTGGCGCTCAGCGCACCGAGCACACGAAGACAAACGACGCGCGCCGAAGAGTGTCGACCGCCGGCGGTATCTGAAGTTGGCGTCATTTGCCTGCTAACATTCGCGACAACTGCTTTGCACGAGAGAAAACTGTCTAAATGATGATGCAAGAATGAATTTCAACATTTGTTATGCAGGATATTAAAGACACTGATGAAGAACATATTATTTTATTTGTAGTTCGTTTATTCGTAAGTGAATTTAGCTGTAAAAAAAGATTCATGATTGTCGGACCGCGCGACAATGTCAGTCCTTGGCGAGCTTGAGCGGCAACGTGTGTCCAGCACGCGAAGACAAGTTCTGCTCAACGACAGTGCACCGAGTACATACGAAGGCGACTCTCAGCTCAACGAGCGCGCCAAGCACACGAAGCCGATCGACATTCATTGAAGAGACACGACTGCCGGCGGTAAAACAAGATGGCGTCACTTATAAAACTTTTCGCGCCAACGACTACTGAACGGGAGATATACTGCTATCGTTCGCAAAAAAGTACTGTTTAAGTGAAAAAGTATGCAGTGATGTTAGATTTTTTTATTTGTCTTGTGTTTTAAATAATATTTTTTTTATCTTTGAAAATTGTCAATTGTGAAGTTGTGATAGTGAGATAAAGTGCAACATTAATTGATGCTGATTGATACATCCGAGATTACGGAATCAAAAACCATTCCAGTAGAGCAGTTGCAGGACAACAATGCCACCTCGACAACAATGCCAGAGGATGAACCGGGCGGCCAAATCAAGGTGACCCCTTGAGGCATCGTTGGAAAATATGAGATCGCATCGGGGGATCGTACAGGTAATGAACGCCGATCTCCGACGATGGACCGCCGAATTGAGTGAGTTTTATTTCAATAACAACAATTAATTTTTGCAGTTTTGCAACAAAATCGGTTAAGTTTTTATAAACAAACAAATAATCGGCAATAAATTCATAAAGTGAAAACAAACAAGAATGTGATTATTAAAATGTGAATAAAAAACTGTGACAGTGAAAAGTGATTGTAGTGAATAAATAAAAAAATATTTACAAAAATATAATGCGAAGGTCATGTAAGTACGAAATATGAATATATAATATGTGAAATATACAATATATATAAATTACTGAACTAAAGATCTGAATTATAAAAAATCTATATTGCGAAAGGTAAATTTTCTAAAGGTCATTTCAAGGGTGAGTGAAAAATTATCATCAATATTCATTTATGAATTTTCAAAACTGCAATATCAAAATCAGAATTACATGTTTAAATACGATATTTAAAAGCACATGCGCCTAAATCATATATCAAATCGCTGTTTCGAATATTAGAATCAAGAAGTTATAAAAAAACTTGGCAGGTATAAAAGTAACTAGATTTGATTTACTCTCTTACTTTTACTTTAAACTGTAAAAATTAACATAACAATTGAAAAAATAATTAACCTCAAATCAATTAAAATGGATAATTTAATTTTCTAATTAATTATTTGAAAGCAATTTGTATAACTGCCAAGAAATCAATTTTATGACTCATAGAGATATGTTATTGTAATATGAGATTTTGTTTGTTGGTATGAATGCCGGCCACATCGTTTCGCCATATTGGAATGTCGAACGTTGGTATTATCTCGGAATCACCCGATTTAGTCGCATAGAGTCAACACAAAGCCGGTCGTACTATAACGCGCAAAAGCTCTTCAACAATAAGTTTGTATCTTTATACTGCCTTGGATTGATTCGATCGAAGCAAAAACACGTGAAATCAACTTGACCTTTGTGCTTTGGTGGAAATAGAAATGAATAACAAAAAGATTGTGCCGTACGGAAAGTGCAAATTTTGTGGCACTGCACACCGATTTTTGAAAACATGCTGTCCGGCTTTTAGAAATGTGTGCAAAAACTGCAACGGAGAAAACCATTTTGAGAACTTTTGTCCTTTGAATAAAAATGTGACTGAAGCCGGTAACTATGAATATTTTATTTTCGTTCATTGTTATTATTCAATCCATCAAACAATTCAAATAAGTAGAAGCGAAATGTATTTTTGTAGTTTTTTTTTTTACTTTTATTCAATATCTAATTAAAAATAAATAAAATATAATGTTTTCAATAATTGTTCATTCAAAATTTTTTGCAGGGACGTCCAATGGCGGTATTTCGAATAACCGTCCGATGCGAGTTAATAATGCGATGCCAAAAGCAATGTGTCTTTTTTGCGGAGAGAATCATCCACCGGACATGTCTGTTTGTCCAGCGATAGGCAAGTTTTGTTGCAACTGCGGTAAACAAAATCACACAGAGAAAGTTTGTCCACAAAAAATGACCGGCCTTCAGAATAACCAAGTTCAAATGCCTAGTCCAAGGTGTGGATTTTGTAAACAACCAAACCACTCCGAGAAAGAGTGTAAAAACAAAAACATGGGCGGGGTATTGAAAAAATCTAGTAGTTCCAAAAGTATCAATTATGATGGACGGATGAAACATTGCAACTTCTGTGGCGATGAACACAGTGTCGTGAAAGGTTCCTGTCCTGCCTATGGTCAAAGATGCACGTACTGCAAAAAAGAAAATCATATTGCAAAAGCTTGTGGATTAAGAATAAGAGCACAGGAGAAAAAAAAACTAGGCGATGGAAACTTTTTTAATAGTTATCCTAAAGTAAGTTCTCATAATAATGAAATTATTTTTATAAATAAATTTAAATTCTTATAAATAAATAAATTATTTTTTAAATAAATCAATTAATATTTTTATGATATCTAATTTAATCCAGTTAATCTTATGATCAATTTTTAAAATTATTTTATCTCAGTTGTTTAACTCGATTTTATTTAAAAAGAGAAAATGAAATAAAAAATAAAATGTAATGTTTTATTTTACCTTTCAGTGTTCAAAATCTTCGAGTACGATGTCTCTGAATATACCAATAGTCGATGAAAAGGTGGCTGTAACAGCGGAAACGAACGAGAATAAGGAAAACGGCGGAGGAAAACAAGTGCAACAGCCGAAGAAAAAAGTTTTACCGAAAACACAACAAGGTAGAAAAAAACAAAGCGCCGAAGACTCGTCTGATTCTGATAACGACGATGAAGATCTAAACGAGAAGAAGGCGAAGAAGATTGTAGAAGTTGCTTCGTACTACATGATGTGGCACGAGTATCAAAAAGCGAAGGACTACTTGATTAAAGCAAAGTTGATGTCGTCGAATGTGCCTGAGGTGGACGAGAAATTAGCCGAGATCACTCGACTTGTGGGCCAGTCTTCAATTACAAAGTGATAGTTTAAGTTTCAGATTGAAAGAATATATTTTACTATGACTTTTTTGAATCTATAATAAGTATGCATGTTCAAAACGATTGAAAATGAGATCGTTTCCAAAGTTTAAAATACTGTTTCTAATGAATAATTTCATAAAGGTTTAAATAATGAATGCTAAATTGATAAAAATAATTTGATTTTTTTATTATTTGTTTGAATAAACAAACTTGTACAATAAATTGAGAAAGAACGCGAAAAAACGAATATCACGCCTGTTCAAAGGATGAAGTACAAATGTAAACATTGTTTATGCACACGAATGAAAAATCTTTATTTTTCTTTTCTCTGCTATCATCATTTGTTTTTTTTTCAATTGATTTTTTACAGTAAACTTAAACATGACAAATAAAATATATATGTTTTGTTCGCGTTTCCCGTTCGCCTTATAACTGTGCTTTATAATTTATCTGCAAATCCGCCTTGTCTTGAAAAGCGATAAAACGTTTATTACATTTATAAGATCCATGAATATGTATACACTGGATATACATATAATTCGTGTATGTATATAAATAC
This sequence comes from Trissolcus japonicus, assembly GCA_030522925.1. NCBI lineage: Eukaryota > Metazoa > Arthropoda > Insecta > Hymenoptera > Scelionidae > Trissolcus > Trissolcus japonicus. The sequence goes on along the minus strand of JAPYZS010000314.1, from coordinate 87,165 downwards.
AATGGGAGTTTGTATATCTCCGTTCTTTTGTTACTATATATATAATTAAAAAAGCGGACATTCATAGTTGACAGTCGTTGCAATCAAAATTTGATTGGTATTTATGTACATCATAAAAATGTTTTACACTCAATTTATTTTCACGTGACACTTTTTCTTTTTCGCTTATAAGTAATTATCATTAGTTACAAATTGTCGGTCGGTTTTGCGTTAAAAATCTTTCGTAGACACTGACAAAAATTGTTTTTTCGCTACGTTTTATGTTTTGTTTAGTAACTATTCACGATTATCAGGATACGTACATTACATACAAGGGATAAAAGGAAACAGAATTCGGTAGTGTGCTCGCTTGAGTATACGCGGTTATTTACAAAGTACTCATTCGTTCTTTTTTTTCTCCAAGTTTTTTTTTCAATTTTTTCTTTTTCACTTTTGATATCCTGTATGTCCTACCACGGATACACAAAGACTTCCCTGAGACTTATTTTATAATTAATTTCATTTTGTCCAAACCCAATGATTCAACTCGTTTGAATAAGTACAAAACAATTAGTTTACGTATGTTACATCGCAGCAAAACTGAACCAACCAGGATTATTGCACGGCTAATAACAGCTCTTGTTCAACTCGTGTTTTTTTGCACAGAGAGTTTGATTTTTCGTTCTTCTTTGCACAAAACTGAACGCAACTTTTAACACATTTTTCTCATCATTTTTATACACTTAAGAGTATTTTTGCACGATTTCCATTGCACTTCTCAGCTATGATAAACCCATGTCTTATTTACACCCAGGATTAATTCGTCCTCGAAACAAGAAACAAAAATTATTATTTACAAAGCAGCAAATGAAAAAATGTATAAAAGTATTAATGCTTTCTCGTGCGCGACTTTACAAATGCATCAGACAAATCGGTGTCATTGAGAGTTTTTTTCCTTTTGTATTGTTTTTTTTTTTTTTTCGTCCTCGTCATCTTTATTATTGCCCCTCTTTTTCGTGTTGGATGCTACTACAAAACGAGAAAGTAAGCAATTGGCGACGTCTCGCGCGCGGGTCTATTGTCTCAGCGGCAGTTGAAAATACATTTTTTTTGTTTCGTCGTTCTAAAAAGCATCTCGTTTGCTTCCGTTCTCACGACCGGGCCATTTCAATGTTAATAAAATATCAATCTACTTGTAGTCTATAGAAAATAAATACTCTAGTTTACAGTGTCACAGATCGCTGCTTTGTTAATCGTCACGCTTTTACAGATTAGCGGACCTATCATTTAATAGTTTTTTTTTCTTTTGTTCCTTTCTTAACATTCGTCGGGTTCAACAGCACATTGCACCGTTATCTTTAGGATTGCAACTCTCAGAAGACCGTCAAATTCAACCCGTCTTGATTTTGCGGTTGAACGAATTTCAATACTTCCATTCACATTGGTTTTTTAAATTTTTTTTCTACCTTTTGTTTCATTTGTACTTTCGTAAATATCAAGTTTTCGTGAAACTTTTGCCACGCAAAGCAAAGTTTTGACGTTTCAATGACAGTTGAATTTCACGGCGCCAACAAAATTTGGAGCATTTGTAAATTAACATACGAATTGGGCAACATTTTAATCAACAAAAATCGTCTCGTCAGTTTGACAGGATTTAAAGTAAAACATAACAATTGAAACTTTGAACTCTAACTGTTTCAAACTGTTTTCCTTTTTCGCGGATCAAAAAGATTTCGAGTTGATCGAAAGAAAATAAAAGAATTGATAGGAAATACAAAAAAATTAATCATACAAATAAAAGAAATCTTTCGATTGCGATAAAATTTGATAAAATAAATAAGATGCTTTTTGTGACCACCCCATTCTTGGTATTGCATTGCGTAATTTCATTACAAATTTTTATAACTAACAACATAACGGCCGAAGAGAATTCTAATTGAATTTTCTTCTAAATCACAATTGAACGAACCGGACGATATTCGTCCGGTTACAATCAAATGCACCCCTAGTAAAAATGATTGTTATTGGTCTTTACCTTCAACATATATTGACCGATTTTGAAAACTTGTTATATTGCTAATAGTTACAAAATTTTAGTTATTAAAAAATAATTACACATGGGCAGTAAGATCCCATACATTTTCAGTGTATTGTTAACATATAGTTGATCTACTGATAAATAATATATGAACAAAAAAATAATCATTTTTACTAGGGACAAATACAATACCTCAATCAAGAAACGAATTTCCCAATGGAGCTCCAAAATTTGTACCGCAAAACAAATACGGTTGCCGACAAGACCATCTTAATCGAATCGAATTAATCGAACGAATAAAAAAGAGAACAGTTATTACCAATCGCGATGGCTCGTTTTGTTTCTTCAAACTTAAATTCATAAAATACAATTCACAAATAATTACCCCTCCTAAGTTATTATACCATCATTGATTCTATTGGTTTACAAACATAATAATTAGCTAATCTCGTAACTAAAAGATTAAAAATGAAACTTCCAACAGAGCGTTGTTCAACGACGAACAAACGATGTCGAGTGTTAACAATCACTTGAGTAGCTTGGTAAAGAGAAAGAAAAAAGGGAGAAGGATATTTAAGACCGTCGGCCGTCGATTAATCGCGTCTGTTTCGTATCTTTTTGCTCTTGTCGTTTGAGACGGACGGTTTTAGCCGGGAGCGCGGGGTGCTCTCCGGCTTGACTTCGTGTCACCTAAGACTGATGACCACTCGTTCGACATTGAGCAGTGACCTGACCCTCTCGTTGTACTTGATAAGCGTGACCTTGGAGCCGCGCACATTGATCTTCTCGCCGGCGCTCATCAGGTGGCAGCATCGCGACTGCTCGAGGAAGTCGGCGAGCTTCATCTCACGCATGACCTCTCGGTGTGCGACCGCCGGCGGCCCTGACGGCGCCTTCGGGTTCACCTGTCGCAGAAGCGCATCCCGGCTCTTAACCTTCAGCGCGGTCATCAAATCGGGCAGAAGTATCCACTTGTCGGGCTCGTTCATTAGTGTGAACAACACTGGCAGATTCACGTCGCTCACCTCCATCTCGACCTCGTCCAATTCCGATTCCGCCAGATCGTCCGGCGCGTTGTCCAGGGGATCAAAGCCCGACTTTTGTGGATCTGTTGAGATTAACATTTGACGTCAAGCAAACTTTGTTGAAACAAAACTTTTTACATAGTACGAGTCACTGTGACATGAAATTAGAAAAAAGAAGTTCGAGTTTCTTCTCTATTTATGTGTAAGTGAATTTTCTTAAAGTTTATTTACAAGGAGGATGATTGAGTTGTGTTTTCGTCTTTGAGGTAGTTATAGCGACGATTAAAATATATTGAGAAAGCATATTGTAATTACAACGTATATTGAAAGGAATATGAACTTTGAATTAATAAAAATTTTTATGACTTCATGATGACTCAATAAAGTCAAAATAAATTAAGAATTAGGTCAAACAATTGTTTTCTTTTAAGATATTTTCATAGCTGTAATAAAAATTTACTTTCTCATAAATTAACTTACAAATGTATAAAAATTAACTTTTTATGTATCTAGGCTACGATCATCAAATTACGATACCAAGTTAAACTTTTGTGATAATCAATGTTTTTCCATGACATAACGACTCGTACTGTCCCTGTATTTTATTTTTCTTTTATCTTGTTTTACTAACCGAAAATAGAACTCGGGCCTTGAAAGTGCCAAGGCACATTTCTGCGACCTTGAATATCATCAATATGTTGTTCAAGGACCCGGTATGCTTCGCTATCGGCTGCTAGTGCAAGGGGTGTTTGTCCAGCGTAGGTAGCTAGGAGAGGATCAGCTCCATATGAGAGCAACAGTCTCACAAGCTCGGCATCTCCGTTTTCTGCTGCCTCGTGTAAGGGTCTGAAATTGAATCAAGTTGTTTTTAGAATAACAGATCGTTGAGAGATTTTTCTTGTTCGATAGAAAATGTTGTTAGTACCTTATTCCACCATTGGCACTTTCGCTAACATTCGCGCCGTACGCCAGGAGAAGTTTGGCGATCTCCAAATGGCCTCTTGAGCATGCCTCGTGAAGAGGAGTGTAGCCTGCATTGTCTTTAGGATTTGGCGCGCAGTTGAGTTTTTCTAAACAGTAGGCAGCTACATCCTGGAGTGAAAAAAAAATCATTCGGTAAATCTAATTTGAAATGACAAAATACAATTTTGAATGGGTTTGACTGAATGGAAATCTTACAGTGTATCCAAGCCTGGCAGCTCGGTGCAAAATAGTTTCTCCCACTCCTTTTTTGATAACCCACGTTCTGATTTCAGCTTGGATATCAGCCACACATTCTGGATTCGATCTGGTTATTCCTTGCTGCAATTAAACAAACACATTTTTCATGTTACTTCATTATGTTCAATCTTAATTTTAACCAAATGAGAAAACAGTTAGTTTTAACAAAATTTTTAGAATTGAATTACTAACTCTTTTCCTTTCTTTTGGCACAGCAACCTCGTCTTTCTTCAACGGCGGTTTTTTCTTCTTCCTGATATAATCGAATCCAGACCGAAATTTTCTTTTACGGAATTTTTCACTCCTCAACTTGAGTTTGCGTTTGGTCTGTGCCTCCCCTCCATCCTCGATGTTTTCAGTCTCTGCCTCGTTGTTCTCCTGCGTTGTGTCTTCGTCCTCGTCTTCCTCTTCCGGTTCGTCCTCCTCCTCCTCCTCCTCTTCCTCGTTTGCCTCGTCATTGTCCTCGTTCTCTTCATCCTCACCCTTGACTTCTTTCTTCCCCTTCTTTAATTTCTTATCAGGCATCGATTTCAACATCTCTTTTCTTCGCTTCTTCATCGGAGATTCTTTTTCTTTCTTCACTTCCTTCTCCTTTTCCTCTTTGACAACTTTGTCCTTTGAACTCTTGAGAATACCAGCATTGCGTAACCTCGAGACAACTTTCTCCTTCAACGTACGTGCTTTTGCCGCTGAGCTCGTTGTTTTGGATTCGTTTTGGGAATCGTCATCTTGAGAAGTATCACCTGGGGAAAAAAGAAACATTTACGTTACGAAGATTATAAATGAATTTAAACCAAAAAAAATTTTGTTTAATTTAATAATAATAGAAGAGAAACAAATTTACCAGCATGATTTTGCATCGGCGGCGCGGAAGCCGGTCGATCCTCGCCAAACACCTCCTTGATAGTCGCCTGTTTCTTCATCACTCGAGTTTCCGTTCTCGTTCTGCTTTTCAGAATAAGAGTCGAAAACTCATTAGGAACCGTGTGATTATTTTTAAAAGCGTCGCGAAAGTTGTTGACCGTCTCCTTCCTAAAGTAACCCAGAAGGAATGAGTCGGTGACCTTGATGGGCTTCGCACTCTTCTTCAGCGGCGACTTGCCCTTCTTGGTCGGACTCTCCTCATCCAACAGCGGCGCGAGGCTCGGTGTCGGCAGCAACTCCGGCTCGTTGCTTTTCTTCAATATCTTTGGCACCTCCTTCTCCTTTTCCTTCTCCTTCTCTTTGCTTTTCTTCTTCAGCTCTTTCTTCCCCGTGCCGACTTTTTGCGCAAGGACATCAACAATGGACGACGGACCATCCAATCTGCCCCTCCCGAGTTTAGTCGGACAGGAAATAGTCGTGGAAGAAGTCGCTTCCTCGTCATCGTTTTTGATACTGAAGCTGCAGTTGGATTCAAGGTCGCTGTCTGCGCGCTTTCGGTTCAAATAGACGTCCGAACTGTCCATCGACACCGACAGAGCAGGCGAGGCAGGATCAAGGTCAGGCAAGGACGTGGAAAGTCGATGAAACCGTGACGGCTTCGAGACTGTGATCAACCGCGTCGGCATCCTCAGCGACTTCTTGTACACGTAAACTTCCTCCTCCCAACCCGGCCGGAAATCGCTTCCGTCCCCGAAGAGTGGCTTCGGCTTGCCTTTCTGCGCCACAGCCTTCTGTGGGGTCTTCACTTCTGTCTTGGGCTTCTGAACGCCTTCCCTCGACCGGAGCTTCATCTTCGCCCCCGTCTCGGCTACGCCTTGCTTTCGGTTCCTTAACCTCTCTGCCACGCTCGTCGTGACCCCCGCGTCGCTCTCTTCGCTCGAACTCTCGTTCTCGCTCGAGGACTCGAGTTTTATCCGACTTCCTCGTCGCGTCGCGTGTTTTCTTACGGGAACCACGTCGTCTTCGTCGTCGTCCTCGATCTTTGACTTTTTCTTCGGGCCCCGCTTGATCAGCGGGACCTCGTCTGATTCGTCTCCGGACGATTTTGGTTCCTTTGCCGGTTCCTCCGGCGATTTCCTCGGCGTCTCTTCCTGTTCATCCGCGACCGGCTCTTCCGGCTCTTTTTTGATCTCCATTGGGGACAGTTTCGGCGGCTCCAGGATTATTTTTGACTGATCGCTGCTCTCGTCGAGCACCTCCTGCTTGATATTCTCTGGCAGGATTTCCGGCAGAACTGGCGCGTCAATCTTGCCGGGCGTCGTTACCTCAGACTTCTTTCTCCTTCCGCGTTTTTTACACGAGTCTCCGTAACGAAGTTGTTCCATAAACTTGTCACAAGTTGCTGACCAAAATGGATCGCTCTCTGTGGCTTTTTCGTTTTCCTGAAAAAAGAAAATTGAATAAGAAGTGAACAATTATTACAGATAAGAAGTGCGTATAGGTGCAACAAAGATGGCGCTTATGATACCTCCACAAATATAAGAAAGACGATATTGATATTGCATCATCTTATGGGGAATAGATTAGCAAAACGAAGAATTCTCGATTCAAATAATTAAAGCATGATTAAAAAAGAAAATTCAAGCAAAATATGAAAAATTTTAATAATTGGAAAATGTTTAAAATCTAATGAAGATTAAAAATTGGCTAAACAGAATTAGAATGAGATTGTTGGCAATCAACAATTTTATTAAAAAAATAATAAAAATAACTTTAACTGATGTTTTGTTAGGTTTTCTTTTCACCTTTTCACGCGTAAATTTATTTTTATTTATTTATACAAATTTCGTATAGCCAATTTAATTGCAACTAAATTCCGAATAGCTTGCTGCAAACTAGATTGAAATTGATTGAAAATTGTGGTACATTCAACATTTTAAAGTTGTAAAATCACCGAAAGTAAGTTTCAAAGTTAATGAAGTGACCGATCACAATTCAAATGACATTCAAACATTGTAAGCGCGCATTAGTAACTTGAAATGAACAACTTTTTATAAACGTTTGAAAAAAATCGATGAACTATAATGAAGTATCGGAAAAAGCTTATTTTTAAGTATCAATAAATGGAATTAATAAATTGAATTTGATCATTTTTGAGTAGACGGTCGGCTGAATGACTTTGTTGAGATTTGTTTGATAAATTTAATTCGTACTCGGAGTTCAATTTTAACGAGATCTTGAGAGGACTCGGCGTCGATGCCCATCGCATCATCGAGTGGCATCGGAGGTTGAACTTTGGACAGTTGTTTGCGGTCCCTCCTCATTTCTTCGAGTGTTTGTCTCTCTAGCACTGGCATCTCGCCCTCGGAATCGCTCTCTCGAAAATCAAACACCGACGCTTCCGACGAGCTCCTGGGGCCGATCGCGCGTGGCGATACCGATAGTGGCGGCACCGCAGTCGATCCTCCGGGAACCGCTCCGCTCAACAACAAGCTCTCCTCCTCGGACTTGGAGAACAACCTCCGCCGCGGAACCGCCACCGGTGTCTTTTCCCTCGTCAACTTAGGCGGACTTCCGGCCGAGGAACTGGAATGAGGAGTAGATGTCGAAGCGCCGTCTACGTCTGAAATTAAAATTCCAATTCTTGCAATTCTGCTATTTTTTTCTTGTTATCTTTTCTTGTTATTTTCGATTTGAATATCTTTTTTATCATATTTGTGGTATTTTCGGTTTTTTATGGTTCCATTATTCAATTTAATTCAATTTTTAATTGTCAGAGATGAATTATATACCTTTTGGAGTTACGCTCTGATCTTGAGGTAACGAAGTTGTGGACCTCCAAACATTGTGGCTTAGGTTAACCTGCAGAGACAACGTCAGCGTTAAAGTTTTACTCTAAGTAAAGAGAAAAAATTGTGTCTAAAAAGGTCGGCTTTGTATTTACATTTTTCGTTGTTTTCGTTCGGAACTTTTTTTTTTCTGAATACCAAAGTATTCTTATAACAGTAGGGTATGTTTTACTCCTGATACTGTTTACATCTTGGGATGTAATATATAAAAAAATGGAATTAAATAAAATTTCTTAATTACAAATAATCAATTCTATTTTTGGATATAAGTAACATTTTCACTTTTTTTTTAATGTATTATGATATATTTTTTTTTTTTTTTTGGTAATTTTTTTCCGCGATAAGAACGAATAAAAACTTTCAATTCACAAAGATCCGAATATTTGATAAACTAATTCTTATCTAAATTACAAGTGATTTTGTAAAGTTTAAACAATTTTCTACGCGTTGGAACAATTTGTAAATAAACTTTAACAATTTGTAAATTGTTAAACGGTTTTTAAAACACTCAACGTTAGATAGAAACATTGCGAACCTGTTTGAGTTCCGCCTTGGTTCTAATTTTAGCCGCGAGTATGGCAGCTAGGCCGTCATCCTTGTCGCGATAGATTTGGTTATCGGCATCCCGAGGGCTGAGGAGATCATCTTTGCTGGTCAAAGTAGTCGCGGGATTCACGCGCGATGTGTAGTTGCCACGAGGACCGTCCTGAGTTATTGAGTCCACCGCTTTGGGAACGTAAAACTTGTAGTGGGGAGGTGTGTTGCTGTTTCGTTCCAGTAAACTAGCAGCAGTGAAAGGTGACAAATTGTGTCGGCCTATGTTCGTCTTCGGCTCTACCGGTGCAACCACCTAAAATTAAAACAAAACCAATTAGCGTACAGTCGAAAACTTAACAGACCACTAATTCTAATCTAAAAAATGTTTTTTTTTTTAATTTTTTTTTCAGAAAAAAATCTATTTTTCGCCGTTTGACTTACACATCCTCCTAAAATATAAAAAATAATACACAGAATTTAAGAAAAGTCAAAAAAATTAACAAAAATAAATAACTTGCACTTGTGTATAATTTGTATACATAAAAAAGGAAATATCGTTTTCACCTTATTCTGAAAACTCTGCTGATTATGATTAGCAAGACCAGGCTGTTGGGCATAAAATTCATCCTTCTGATGTTTGTTTTCAAGATTGTTCCTGAGCAGACTTAGGATTCTTTTATCTGCTCCAGAGTTGCCAGGGTGTTCGAATCCAGGCACGCTCCCTGTAGGGGGCATGTAAGCCTTGTTGTCCGGCCGGTAGGTGGGGTAGGTGAGCGTGCTAGAGGCCGGGATAGCTGCGAAGGCGCTGCTCTTGGAGGTCGGGTGGCTGAACGAGGGGTTCATGACATCCGGATAGTTCTTCTTATCACAGAGATTCGGGTACCTATGAGCCTCGAGGGCGTACTGTTCGTTCCTCTGGTCGAACTGCGCAGGTGCGACGAGGTGTCCGTTAGGTGGCGCTGGCGAGGCGTTGTGGCGCTTGAGCTGTTCTTTGGGCGGGAGCTTCTTCTCCCAGGACTCGATCTTGGGATACTTGTTGCTCGGGCCTCCCATGCTGTAAGGGGCCTCCCTCTTGAGCGGATCCTTGTTCATGCTCGGATAATAATCCGGTGCAATTTTATTCTCGATGGCAGGGTGTCGCGACGTTCGAGGCAGTGAGTCGTTGGGGTTGTATGTCGGGGTGGGTAGCGAGGTCTTCTTGAAGCTCGACATGTGGGGCAGAGGTTGGTAGCTCTGCTTGAGTCTCTGCTGGTTGTTCCTCATCGGAGTAGAATTGAAGTCCGGATAGAACTCGACCTTGGGTGCGCAGACGGGTCTGCCGACGGGCAGTCGACCGTTCGGAGGATAGGGTACCTGGGGCGGCAGCATCGGGTGGTTCTTATCCTGGTCGAGGTCGAGGTCCTGCGCAGTTGAGTCCGCGGATGTCTTCACGGTCTTGACCGACAGATCCAGCGGGGACTCGCGTTTCTTAATGGCGGTCCCGTTGGCCCTGGAGAGGGTGGGCGTGGACTGGGCCGGCGAGGACGAGCTGAGACGAGGGTAGTCTTTGTAACCCTCCCTCGACTCGGAAGACGTGTACGTGGAACCGATCGAGGCGACCGTCGTGGTGGAAGAGTTATTCCCTCGGTGACTAGCAACGGTGGTCGCGAAGGCAGCGAAACTCTGCGTGGCGAGCGTCGTGCTGGAGGATGACGAGGCGGTGTTCGCTCGGTGACTAGCGGCGGTGGTCGCAAAGGCGGAGTAGCTCTGCGAGTACATCGGGTAGCTCGGCGTGGACACGCGTCCGTTCGCCACGGAGGGCTCCTTTCGTTGTCTCTGTAAAGACGGTTGGCTCTTATTCACTGCCGGGGTTGCCGGGCGGGTTGAATGATATGACGAGAATGCTGCGATTGGAGGGAGGTTGTGAGTTTCGGGTCTCTGCTGCGGCTGTTGTTGCTGCTGGTACGGGTACATGCCCTCGGGCCTCTTCATCTCGCCGTTGCAGGTGGCGCTTTTGTTCGACGAGTAGCCGCTGGCAGTTTGGATGTGGCCCGACCTTGGGACAGGGTAGTAGGAACTCTGACTCGAGCTCTTCTGGAAGGAATGGTATGAAGATTGCGAGGGGGGATAGTTGGGGTAGTTTTGGGGGTACTGCTGCTGCTGCTGCTGCGGCCCTGAGGAGACCGTGTAGGGCAGAGGTCGGGGCGAGGGTGGAGGGTAGGTGGGCGAGTGCGGTTGAAAGGGGGCCACGTTGTGGATCATCGGGCCCGAGTGGTACTGCGACGTTGGCGCCTGCGCGTAGTGCATCTGCTCGCCAGATGGCGCGCCGTGGTTCGTCTCCGGTCTGACTTGATATGAATGCGGGGCTTGTGACGATGAGGAAGATGATGCGGGTGGCAGGTGCTGCTGTGGAGGAATGTGCACTGGAGGAATGTGACTGGAGGACGTGGCGGAAGACAGGGGATGCGTGTTGTTGATGGTCGCTCGGTTGTAGGGCGCACTATGATACGGGGTGGGGCAGCCCACCGAGTTCGGGTACAGCCGCTGGGTCTCGTCCTGCTGGGTCGAGCTGCGTGGCTCCCTCGCGCTGTTGGGCGGCGCACTGTTCGAGCCCTGCGGCAGTGGCGTACTCTTTGTGATGTCCGGGTGATGGTACCTCGGGTAGTACTGCGTCCTCTGCGGGTACACCGACCTGTCCGCGGAATACTGCTGGCTCCTCAGCTGCTGGTACACCGGGCCTTCGGCGCTCTTCGGCAGCTGCTTGTACTCGGGCCGCTTCACCGAGGGCTGCATCTCGGTTAGCTCGGTCGCGCTCGACGGAGCGCTCTCGCTGCTGGGCCTCGTGTCCGCGACCTCGACCTTGGTCGGCTGGGGCGCGGAGGGCTCCGCCACGCGCAGCTCCTCCGTCGGGTTCCAGTAGGAACAGGGGTAGCTGTCCTTGGCTCGGTCGCCGGGGGTCCCCCCGGTGGTGGTGGGCTCATTTTTGTTGTATGAGGACGACGTCGTTGTCGTTAAGCTGTGGCTTTGCGCTGTGTCGGTCGCCGTGCTTGGAACCGGCAATCCCTGGAAGTACTGGCGAGCCCCTGCCAACACGTTCGTGAAGCTCACATCCATGTCACACCAACGACTGATCTGCAATTATAATTCATCGTTAGAGAAAAGGTCGACCGGTTTTGTAACGCACTGCTCGAGCGCGAGTGTCACTTTTCATTCAATCCAGTTCTTTCTTTTTTTAATGCTTTAATTGTTACATTGTTTTGGAGAATTGTGAACCTTGTTGAACAATTTTGAGTTGTAATAAAAATTTAATTCGGCCGGTGGAATTAAAATGTTGCGCTGAAAGGAACTAAAGCGATTGACGATTTGAATATGGAGATTGGCATTGTGTTGTATCGCATTGTCGATTAAGCCCAAAACAGGTGCCTAGGCTGGGATCTCGGTGCATTTAACGAGACGTAATGGGGTCAGAAAGCCAGGCTTGGGAAACAAGAACGCTCGCGGTGGCTCGGACGTGAAATAAAGACGGATAAATCTAGTCGCGACTCTCCCATTCAACGTGGATAACGGAATATTAAGTATTCATTGATAAGTTGTGCCGGTTTTGTAAACCGAAAATGCACGCGTCACCACTTGTGTACAAAATAACGTTCAATTAACGATGCCGGGGGCTTTGAATATGCAGCAGTAAACAAAGTCGGTTGAAACCTCGAAACAACTATTTAATCACTTCAAATTGTTATTAATAAACGATGATTGGTTGATTGTAATTTAATCCTCTTTTTGTTTCAGTTGTAACAAAAGAAAATGAAAAACAAGCGAAAGGGTCTAATGAATTGTGAAAATGTACACATTTAACTGGTAGATATAAAATTGAATAAACAATTTTTTGAACAATTTGTTGGGATTAATATTTCAAGATTAATTTTGTGAATGAATTAAAAGACGAATTAACGATTCAACGGACGCGACATTGAATAATTTCTTATTTTGAATTGAACATAAAAGTCCACTTTAAGGATAAAGTTGGATCTGAGTAAATAATAAAACGCAGCAGTAATCAGTGTTACACAAAACTTGATGCAGCGTAATTTGCATACATTTGCATTCGGCTTTCAATAAGTTTTAAATAAATGTCTGCCGGTTCACTATCAAACTTTTTTTTTAATGAATAAATTATATCAGCAAGGAAAGCTAATATTTCTGTCAAAAGCAACGTAAAATCTTAAATTTCATCAAATTATTAATGGCTTTTTGCTAGTTTTTCCTTTTTTTTTTTTCATTTTGTTGTGCTTCGTTTCAAGTTTATTATTTACTTAATTGACCAAGTTTCAATGAAGGAATAGCTTTTGTGCTCGAATCACACTCAATTATGATTTAGTAAGCAGTGAATGTTGCTATAAATTCGAGAATGTTAAACAGTCGATAACTCGAACAGAAATTATGTTCATTATAGTAACAATTCGTTAACTATCATTGTATACGTTTCTCTATTAATACTTCTCGGTGTGTAGTTAATAGTCGTACGTGGATTGGTGATGTAACTTTGTAATTAACGTCGATTGTACATACAACGACGCGTAGGGGTTCAGCAGAACAGTGTACATAAGTTCGCGAAATGGGGTTTAGCAAATTTAAATTCAATATTTTTCTTATTTTTTAAATCAAACAAAAGAAGAAACAACAAGTATTAAATTTTTTAAAGAAATTAAATGTCCAACAAGTGCTATAAAATGTTTGCGAATTGAAACTTAAAAAAAAAAACTAAAATAGAGCCGATAGCTCGGGGGATGAAGTATGGACCGAGTGCAAGAGACAAGGGTTCGAATCCCACCCTGGTATTTTTTTTATAATTTCTTTTCTTATCATCATGAAATCAATCAACTTGCTCATTAATTTCTAATTCGTCTTATTACATTTTTCTTCATTAATGAATTGGAGAATTCAATACATTCATAATTAATTTTATACTTATGGATCAATTTTAAAAATAACTTAATATCAATGATCGAATGATATGAATTGGATTGAATTTGAAAGTTGAAATTTAATGTGGAATTAATTTGTTTTTTCTTCTTCAGATGATGAAAAGTTAATTTGGAAATGTTGTATGTAATGAAAATGTGTGCTGAAAAGAAGTGCCGGGGAGTGTCGAGGTGCGCAGATTTTTATGAATCCACAAGCATTTTACAAGTTTTGGTATATCATATATGTATTCTTTGGCGCGTACGATAAACTCGCTGCGAGCAATGTATATATAGAACGCGCCGGATCTCTCTTTTATACCAGACGACTCGTAAACACCATATGAATGTAAACCGTGCACAGCCGTTGGATCGTGCTATCTCTCACCCGTGGAAACCACGCTAGGCGGGTATTTGTAAAGTATCGTGCCGGATTTATATTACGCCGAACACTCTGCTTGCCTTTCACATCGCAACCTCAAATTTTGGACACTATTTTTCTCCGCAATTCTATACACTCCTTCCAACTTTTATCTCCTTTTTTTTTAAATTTCGTTTTTGTCGTCCATAATAACCCCTCAAATTTGCTCTAACACACATTTGTAATTGATCACTAGTTTGTTTACACTTTTTTTTCAATCTCACTTTCGTGTTTTATGAAAAATAATAAATTATTCATAACGAAATTGTTATTACTAAATTATTGTTATTATTTGATTAACAAAAAAAAGTTTTAAAATATTATGATAACTTCATTTATCTAACTTTTGCACAATTAATAACATTTGAAACGATAAGCAATTAATTAATCAATTGATTCATCATAAATGTCAATTCGTTATTTAGATATATAAGTTGATACAAAATTTGTTTAATCATTCGTAAGAATAAACGATTTTTGACTTATCGTTATTGGGATATCCCATTCTTAATTTCCATTCCAAGATGTAACTTGGAGTGTTTCCATAATCGTTTATGATTACAAAATGTGTCTTAGAAAACACAATCGTCCGGAAACAACGCTCCGATTCAGGTAAACGAAAAATTGTAACTTCTCTCATAAAATCTACCTGCCTAACGGTTTGGGTTTTTATTCCTGCGGTGATCTCCTTTCATTGTGTCATTCGTGGACGTAATTTTAGTAAGAAATTCTACCCGAATAAAAAAAAAACACTTTTCAATCATCCCTTGATATTTCTTTATTCCGTCCATAACATTAAAATAAAAGTTAAAAATATTGTTGACAAAAAGTGATTAGAAAATAAATTAAACATTAAATTTATTTTTATTTATGAATTATATTCAAAAATAAAAATAAAAATAAATCATAGATAAATGATAAAAAGCATGAAAAGTTGAAAATATTTATTGATCTGTTGGAACGTCTGATTTAAGGAACGTCCGGATTTTTTCCCATTTCCCTTTCCTTTTGAGATAAACAGTTATCTTGATTTACAATTAGGACTCACATATCACGAGAAGATTCGTCATCTTTAATCTGGACTCTTATAATTTCCATAGAAACAAACAGCATCCCAACAAGTGCAGATAAAAATATGATCGATTACAAAAATGAAAAGAAAAGAATGAGGGGAAAAAAATAAAAAACAAAGTTTCACGAAACTTTCACATCAGGCACACATCGCACAACTGTTCCTTTCAAACTGGCTGAAACGTTTCATGAAAAAGGCCCATAGGAAAGATGGAAATTTCGGCTTTCCAGTGGTGCCCCCTACAGCTGTCTGTTAAAACGTGACCCCTTGACACAAGTGCCGTGACCTTTTAATTGATCAAATTAGCGCCTTATTTTTTGTTTCGTGATAAAGAAAGTATTATTTAAATTTCATACGATTTGCCTTGATTCTTCATTGATGGGAGGAAAATAAATAAGAGCTTTTGAGAGACCGAGGGATCGAGAGCGCGCCAACACCGTTTGTCTGTTTTGCTTCGTTCTTCTTCTCTTACTACCACCTACGCGAATGTCAAAAGGAGCGGGTTTCTCGCTTCGGCGTTCTTGTGTAAGAAGGCTGGGTACGAGTGTATATATTCTGAATGAAACAAAGAATTCCTCTCCGGGCTTTATTACTTTACAGTACAATCGATAAAAGATGATAAGAAATTTAATTTCATCTTATTTCACGATCTCTTGTTTTCTCGATGTTTAAATCGATTTCCATTTTGTTTCATGTGCCCATTCGTTTGCCAAGAATTGTTATGAAATTTGCTTATTTGTTTAATTAGAGATCTGATCACAACTTTGGGATTTCTAATCAATCTCAATTAATTAGAACAAAGCAAAGATAAATTACATTATAAATTTATCGCTAAAAAACCGGTTTGATATTTCGTAAAAATTGACTTTGTTTTTTTTCATAGGATTAGGTTCTTAGTTTGATATTTTGTATTCCCTTTATGTAGATATTTTTTATACGGTCACAAAAACCGATTTGATATTATCGATTATTTTAAAATTGAATTTAAAACTTCACTGGCTTTATTAATGTTCCGAACTTTTATTTATTTTTCACATGAATTTATTGGACTAAAATGAACGTTGTAGATTAAAAAAAAAAATCCAGGTTGGAAAAAATAGTTTATAAATAGATGTTAATTTCGACGAGATCAAATGTTTTTGAACGTTTGTTTGGAATAAAATTAAAAGCTTGATTGCTAGTGAATAAAGAAATGAATGAAATATACTTACAGGTGTGAAGTTGTAGGGGTCGGGGATGGGCGCTATGTTTCTATTAACCAGCCATACTTATGAGGCGCATTAGCGCAACCTCCATCGCTGCACTGTCGCGGTTGCGTTTCATCATTCTGCAAGCAAAAGTACCCTCGTTAATCTTCTTTCAATTATTTTAATATTAATATTAATAATACGCTCTTAAATCAATTAATTACATTTTTCATACAACATAATCCGGTGCTTAAATGATTCTGTAAATGGCGCCGACATTCAACGCCATTTATATAAAAATTATTGTTTCATTATTATATACATATTTATAAAATAATAATTTAAAATTATTCGAAAAAAAAATTAAGAATAAATAAAAAATAAAATAATGTAAATAAATAAGATGGACATCTTTCGGAGTTTCATTTTAATTTAAAGAACAATAAAACTCTTATTCAAGGTTGAGATTTTGAAATTTAATAAAAAAAATTTATAACAATCTCGACGTCGTTTGTATTCAGCTTTAATGATCCTTGGATTCAAATTTTGGAGCCCAGTTTTGTGTCACGACCAGCAAGATTGATGCACGTCACTGTATACCGATGACGTAACGTTAATTTATTTATCAATTGAAATGCATGCCGATTATATTTAAAGTTCGCCGGTAGTTTGATTAATTTCCGTCTTGCAACTGAAATTCGTTAACGCTCAAATATGAACGATTTTGAAGGTAAAGGTCTCACGTCTTAAGACTTTCTCGTGCACTCAACTATGAGAGAGAACCGTTACTCCGCTCTCCTATATCGTTTCTACTTCCGCCTTGAAAAAGCCACATAAAATGCTCCGCAATGCGCTCTCGCGACTAAATTATATCACCGAGTTATTAATAATTCAGCATCGAAACTTGACGAGTAACAATAAAAAAAATTTAATTTGTTCAACAATCTACGCGGTTCACATTTCAAACCATGAATTATGCAATGTGTAACGATCGTTATCATTGTGTCACGAGATCCCAAACGTACTTAGTATTTTTTTTTGATAAGACAGATGATGAAAGATATTATTTTAATTGGAACCTTTTTAATCGTTCCAACTAAAATAGTGGAATGAAAATAAAAAAAAGTTCAAAATGAGTCTCTCTTTTTTACTGAACGTAATAATTTTTAAAATATGATTTCATTGAAAAAAAAAATAGTGGAAAAAAATTTCATTTGTTATTTGTTAATAATTGTTTTCACTGGTTAATTTTTGACTAATTAACGAACAAACGAAAAGATTTAATTTTGTGCCATGTTTAAATGAATTTTTTTTTCGTTCTCACTTTGAGTTTACAATTCGGATCGCACGATTCGCATGCGTGCCTCCTCCATTATAATGACATTGTAATTTAGATTATATTGGATTTCGAGTTTCGACACACACTTGTCAACCTTGATCGTGATCCTGACCACGATTGTCACTATAAGTGGGACGTTTGACGACGATTACTCAAGTTTTAAATTGTTGCGACAATACCGAATAAGAGTTTATTTTCCAATATTTATATCTTTCTTTTTTTAATTTCAATCAACACTTTCATTCTTTGTTTTAATCGGTAAATCTTTAATTGAATAAAAAACCTGCCAATAAAATAAATCGAGTAATTTTAATTAATTTAAAAAATAAATTTAAATCGCATATTTTATTATTTTAGTTTGAATTTCATTCCGCACTTGTTCGTTGCAATTGGATTTTTTTATAACTTTATTGATCTGTTTAACTCGACTTGAAATTCGATTCTTTTTGTTATAGAAAAAAAAAAAAAAAAAAAAAAAAAACAGTACGTGAAATTGTGTCAAGTTTTTTTTTTCATGACGTTTACATTTTTTCTCCAACTGCGTTATATAAAAACTAATAAAAATACGTTGATTTCCAGTTCCACAACGTCCCGACAGGTTTCATTCCATATCGCAAATCTCAAATTATTTCAACCCACTGATTGTTTTTCTCTTTTTCTTTTTTGATTCGTGATTTTTTTGCGCGCATGCTCGCAGCACACGGATTACCGCTAAGCGATCTTAAAGGGCCGATTAAGTATTTCTGTCACGAACAAGTTTCTCAGCTGCGTCTTTTGTATAACGGCGAATCAAAAAAAAAGTTCAAGAGTTTATCGAGTTCAAATCCTAATGAAAAACTTGGAGTATTTATTTTATGATACGTTCAATTGAATTTATGTGATTATACAGAAGTTTGATCGTTTATAAGATATTAAAAATAAGAAAAAAGAAAAAAAAGTTTGAATGAAAAAGAAACATAAATCCTATTAAATAAAAAGAATAAGAAAAAAGGGAAAAGTTTGAGGTAATTTTTGAAAAAAAAAAATTTTTTTTCTTTGTTCACTTCATTTTTTTTAATGTCGGTTGTGAAATTGATTGATCTCTTTATCAGTGTTGAGATCAGTTTAGGTGAAGAGGTTTCAAAAGTTCGAAAACGACGGCAAGAGAAAACCACTTTAGTCATTGGATCGACATTGAACGGACGCTAATTTAAGAGCAACTTCGAACGCTATTAGATGCAGGTCGATCATTTAATTCTAATTGGTTCGCAGAAAGAAACAAATCCCCCGGGTGATTTTCATATCGAGGCCCTTTTTTAAATTTTGCATCGCGAAATTATTCAAATGATTTTATAATCCCGCGGGCTGATTCAAGAAAATCATCTCGTCCATGAGCGGATGAAGAAAGTTTCGTTTTCACTATGGGGGCTTAAATTGTAAAAATGTATTGGATTATACAAAAGTTCTTAAAAAAAATCATACAAAAAAAGAACTAAATATCGACAAAGTTTTCATTCAAATCACAAAATGAAGTTTTTATGAATAATAAAAAAATTTTGTTCACTAATTTTATTTTGAAAGCATTTTCAATGAAAATTGTTAACAAAAATGTTCGTAACAAATGAGGGTCTTGAATTGCAATTCTTTTTACATCAGCAGAATGAGATTCAAATTATCAGAGATTTTGCTTTTGAATGGCGGACGAATACGGTTTGGTTTGCGAGTTTTCTCTTCGCAGAAAATTAAATCAGTAAAACGAATGTCGGGAATGGAAATTTCGCTGTACAATATATATTGTCCTGCTGAAATATCTGCCCGGAGATCTAAATCACTTTTGATTTTTCTGGCTCGAGACATAAATTTCGAAATCGTGGAAACAAATTTTGTTTCAAATTTTGTTAAAACATTCACTTCGAGTTACCCGTACGAATAAGTTTCGCGTAGATTCAGTCTAACTTTGTATTAAAGTTTTATAAATGTTTGTTGAACTTTTATGAAGTTCAAGTTTTCTAACGAAATTTTTTGTAATGAAAACTTGTCAATTAATAACATTGTCATGTCGTTGCAGAAGAAACGAAAAACAAACAAAAAGAATTCAGCTAATCAAATAAAAAAATAATTTTTTACCAAGCCTAATTAAGGTAAATGTACCCTCTATCGTGACTCTAGTACCTATTACCGTGACCGTGTATTTATCATTAAATTAAAACGAAAAACCAAACTTGACTGACTTTTTTTTACCTACTAAATAATCTTCCATTTAAACAGGATATATTACCGTTAAAATATTTATATTTTTTTCTAATACTTTAAATTTTATTCCAAAAATCACGATATAGGGTACATGACTGCAGTCGCGATAACGGGTACATTTACCTTAATCATATATGAGTAACACATACGCAGCCATATGTACAACCATATATGTCACTTATGCCAATATATATGGTTATATATGTGACAAACGTGTCAACATGTGAAATACATTTTATATTTATGTTTTATATATGCGCCATATATGTGTGTCTCTCTATACAGGATAGTTGCAAGACTTTTAGGCATGTTATATAAAAAAATTATTTTAATATCGTGTAGAAAAAAAGGCTGTATTAGATGACGAATTATTGTCATTCGGTTATTTGAGTTTTTATAGTTGCAACGGTTTTGGTAAGTATGTCTCGCGACCCGAATCTTTTCATCATAGACGAGGTCGACGTAAAGTGCAAGTTCCTGACGGGAAATCGATGTTCAAGCGCCACAGCACCTATCCGGTTGTTAAGCACTTTACATTGCTCTAGTATACATGATCTCATATATTCAATCTGTTTGGACGCAATTCAGAATTTTCACCGGTAGCAATCACGCAATTAATGTTACATTTCTTACACCCCAAATAAATTGATCCGCATAATCATTATTAATTATTGTTAGCACATTCTGTAATAATTGTAACACGCCTGGGATATAATGCCACATTGTTATCGAACGTCAATTATTCATCGCGCTCGGGAACCGGCGCAAATAATCAAAACCACTTTGCCTCTGTTAAATAACAGTTATATTTGCTTTTCCACCTTTTTTTGTTCGTTCTATACGTTTTCCTCCAACGTGAAAACTTGTTCTGATAAAAATTTCGTGCCCGTAAAAAGTTCATTCAAAATTATGCTACACCGCTCTACTTCCACGTTTCTTTTTTCTTTTTTTCGCGCCCGAGTTTTTCAATTAAACTGGAGGAGCAATTAATGATTTATAAAAGAAGCTCAGAAGAGCAAGTTCGGGATGACTTTTTGTAATAGAGATTGATCAGATGTCAAAACGAGAGCGCGATTCTTGAATGTAACACATTTGTGTTCTATTTGTGTGCAGTGCCACCTGTTGAATCATTAACGTACGCAAGCCTAACGAAGATGAATGCAACTTGGTTATAAAGAATGATACAACTTTGATTGCATCTGGTATTTTATATGTATGAAAAAAAAAAGAAACTCCGATTTTCATCAAAGTGTTTTGTGCTTTAAGAACGCGACTGACGCTCTGAAACCGGATCGTTACAAATTTCCGGTTAGACGAGTGAGAGAGAAGGGAAATGTTTTAATCATTTTCATCCGGTTTGATTTCAGAGTCCAAATTTTTGCCAAAAGTTAGCTGCTCCGAGGACGCAGCAAACTTTTGATTTTTGCGGCCGAAAGTTTTGCTTCTTCAATGCTAAAGAAGGGAAGTCGAGATTTAACGTCGGTTTAAGGTTATCTTGATGTTTATCGATTTGCAAAAGTTTGGTACTGAAAATGGAATCGGCATGTTGTTATGTGTGGACGAAAATGTATGTTTTTTGTGCCTCGAGAATGGAAAAGGCGAAAAAGTTTCGACCGTGGTGGCAATGGAAATTTCAACCCGATGCGAATTGTTAAAAAGAGGTGATGGCCATAAAATTCATTCAATTTCCTACGGAGCGTGGTAAGAAAACGAAAAGTCGTTATAAAGTTTCCCCCGGAGTTGGTTTTTAAATTATAAGGTTTTGCGCGAGTTTCAATTTGTGCTACCGTCTCATCCTCCTTAATGTAATTATCAGACGCGGATAATCAAATAAATCTCGTATTTTTTTAACGGCTTTTCGATACCAGTTGCAACAATCAAGCGAGACGATCGTAGATTTTCTTAAAGCAGAAATTAATTCAACATTAATTGACAACCCATTCGGGAATTCGGGTTTACTAAAAGAAGAATTTTAATTAGGATCGTTAGAGTTGATGAAATAAATAAATAAAGCGAAGTTCGGTGTAATTAGACGACTAATTTTCAGTTTCTTTGCTGCGCAAGAAAAAGTTTCTCTCTTATTTTTGCATTATTTCGAACTATATTTTATTTTTATTTTATTTTGTTAAAATGCAGTTGTTTTCCTAACGTGAATAGTTTATTTTTGTTATTATCACTGAATCGCGAATCCCTTTTCATGCAGCGAGGTGAATTTCGAGAGAAACATTTTCATTCCATGAAAATGTCAATAAAAGTATATTCGCGACTTTGAAAAGCGTTGTGTGCACAGAATGAAAAGTTATTTTGATTAGTTAAGCGTCGAGCGGAGAGCGAATGGAAAAGAGAGAAAACCGATTGGACAAGAATTAAACGTCGATTTGATGGTTTATGGTCAAAACATAACAGGAGAGATCTTGGCTTTAAATCAAAACTAATTAGATTCTAATCAGAAACTCAGCGACGTTTAAGGCTGCCATTTGATCCGAATACTAAGCTGATTGTCAGGTTCAGTGATCCTGATTAGAATCTGATTAGATAAATGAGATAAAAATGAGAAGTTGAATAAGAAGGCAGTAATCGTTATATACTTTATGTGCTAATAAATTTTGCAGTCAAGTAAGTACTCGAGGATTTGTAATGTCATTGCATCTTGGTCAGCGGGTCAAAAGCTGAACTTGAAAACCAGTTTAGTTGCAGGGCATTTTCTGTCCAACGTTGTAATTATAAAAAAAAATCAATTTCTTTTACCGACAACATTTATTTTAATATTTTGATAACAATTAAAATTTAACAATGAATCTTATACTAATGAGCATATTTTGAATTCTAAAAATAGACAATTAAAAAGAGAAAACTAAAATTAAAGCTAAAATAGCATCGCAGGATGAATTGACCAAAATTATATAATTTTCAAGTTGAGATATAAAGTACAAGTTGTGATCTAATCAGATCAGCCATCTCTTTCTACACGACGGCTGAACCCATCGTGTAGTTTATCTCGTACAATTTTTTTTGTTCCGTTTCTCTCTCTTCCTTCCAGTTCAATTATTTTTCTCCGTCGGAAAGGCCCCAAATTATTTCTCTTCAACAACCTGTCTTCCTTAGCACTAAGACCTTATTATCGTTTTCCTCTTTTGAACCTATCTTCACTACCACTTTTTCACCCTACCAACATTTTTACCTAAACGGTTTATACATACATGTATAAACATGACAGTATGTTTTTATTTAAACAAAATTACATTGTAAAATGCAAGAATAAAACAACCAAACAACAAACTCGTGTCATTGTATTTAAAATTAAATTGATTTCGATGTTCATGTTTTTATATGATTTCATGATTATTGCATGATATTTCATACGATACTGTGAATTACATAGCCGTCACATAATTTGTGCTATCTTTGATATATATTTAATTACAATAACCAGAGTTCTTTAAAGTTACAAAGAGTTTATCCCTATTCGACGACGTAACACAGTTTGTTATTCTTTATTTATAGTGAATTACGTTCGTGTGTATGTGAAAAGTGTAAAGCAGTAATATAAATTGTAGGTTAAATTGAGATTAGTTTTTTTTGGTGTGTGTGAGCGCGATATGTAAAGCAACAGTTTATTTGTTGTATCAAGTCGTTGATCGGGCGCTGAAATGGGTTTGCGTATCGCTGGGAAAAGTTTACCGCGAGCCGCGCACGGATGACGATGCGTGTCTTTTGCTCGGAGGATATTAATTAGCTGATAATAGCGGCACGATAAAATAGCGCTATAACGGCGGGCTGATAGAAACTTCGCTTATGATCAATGCGACGTATTGATCAGTCGAGCACAATCGATGGAACGCACGCGCCTCTTACTAATTGGCGTGATTTGCGTGTTGCCGCCGCAAGCGCAATATAAACGTAACGCGTTACGTTCGGGAGGTAAACGTACGCGCGTACGTTCGATCGATAACGCTGTTCCAAGGGCTGAGTCCGAGTTCGACGTCCTCCCGCTTTTTTGCTTCACCGTTGAATCGCTCGCTGAGCTCCGTTCCACAGCCCTTTCATAACGCTGTATAACTGTTTGCTGAATCAGCTAATTCTTTCAAACCTCTATCAGTTTTCATTGCCCATCTGAAATTGACTCAAATAATATCTTCACATGTTCATTCCTACATTTGTTTTGCTTCCACATTCTGTCTCGTGTTATAATAACATGTTTTTATTAACTTGTTTTTAGTTTATTCATTTGACGATTCTAACTTTTTTTTTTCATTTTCCGAAACCTTGTTATTATTTCATGTTTGTTAATATTTCACATCGTTTCAAGGCTTATCGGAAATCAGTTTTATTTCATTAGTTAGTTATTTCCCCGCTTTTATTGAAAATTTAGAACAAAATTCGAAGAAAGGTTAGGATTGAACTTCGGTCTCGTATGAAGGTAAATTAATACCCAAGTAGTTTTATCCCCCGAGCCATCAACCTAGTTTTAACTGTTGTGAAAAGTTGTGTATTTCTTAAACGTTATACTGCAATATTCATTTTATTTTGCAGAATTGACCCGAATACAAAATTTTCTTATTTTAATCTGAAAAAGATCAAATCGACGCTCTTTATGAAGACAATGTCCTATTAATATGTATTTTTGTTTTTTACCAGTTTTCTATATTTTGGAAAGTTCAATTTTAGTCATAAAGCATCTTGAAATCAGAAAATGTATCAATTCGAACATCTGAAATAAAAGGAAAAAGACTTGACCTTATCACTTGATAGAAAATAAGCAAATTTTTCGAGATGGAATGACTTTTTAAAAAAGATGAACATCATACTATATTTTTACAAGATCTTATATACATATACTCTCCAAATTCGAATAAGTCCAGAGTCTTCCACCAATTGCAAAAAGTGAAAGTTCCATTGTAATTTTGATTCAAAATAAGTGAAAATTTTCACTTTTTGCAATTGGTGGAAGACTGGACTTATTGTACGTGTATATTCATTTTTTTTTGAGCGAGCTTCACTTATTTACAGAGTATGTATCAATTTTCGAACAACGTACAAAATGGTATCATTTTACGATAAAAATCTGATGTAAACATAATTTAATGATGATTAGATCAATTTTAGACCATAATAAGGGAGAACAATTTTATTCAGGGGGCTACAACATGATTCGTAACATTATTAATAATACGAATATCAAATATTATGAATAAATATTGGCAAACTGTTCACAAAGCGTTGTACATTAAAATTTAAATCGAAATTACGTTTATTGAATTTACATCCGCTCTACCAAGTTGGCACAAAAGGAATCAATTTAAAGAAAAAGTTCTCTCGTAGTATGAAATTTCACATCTCCCATTTCACATTTTCAAACAATCTACTCATTTGCTCATTTTTATTACATAATTTTGTATGATGAAATAGAAAATAACATTTTTTCAGAGTTTTTTTTTTATTCATAAAATATGATGTATACATTTTTTATTCGTGAAGCTTTTCGCTTGATTTGAACTTCAAATGTATGATTCTTTCATCTCTGTTACGTTGTGATAAAGAATGATAAATGTCGGCCGGGGGTTTTGATACGGGTACGAAAATTCAAACTCAGCGTAACAATTTTCATCCGATTCAACAAAATATTCTGAAGTTATAAAACAATTTTTATGACAAATTATTTATCATTACGCAATAAATTTTTGTCTGACATTTTTTGTTTTATTTAATATTTTTTTTAGAAAGGCAATTTTGTTAGATCTTGGAAAATAACAAAGCGTTAACAAATAATAATAATTTTATTCAATAAACGTGTAGTGAGTCTTTTTGAAACATGGCAGTAAATTATTTGAACGACCGCGTCAAAATTTAATTAACTTATTAAAATTGCATTTATAATGTGATCAGCAATACTGACGTTCGTTATGTTTTAAACATTGAAAATCTTAACTTACTCAGCTGGTATATTAAGGTATATGGGAAGTGGGTCACGAACATGCGACCTTGGCATGAAAAAAAGGATTCTGTAATTGTTCAAAAGAATCAATTTAAAAAAAATATCAAATTAAATAATTGAATACGTACTCTTCAATGTTATGCTTAATTTGGTCAACCCCCCTCCCCCTAAATAATTATTTATTCCACATCTAACCTGAAAATTCATTGAGAAAATCCAGATCATACTTTGAAATCACTTATAACATCAAAGTTATAATCCAATTTTTTAAACTTAGTATTAAAAGTTTAATTAATTGATTATTCAACTGGAAATTAAAACCAAATTTTAAACTGATTTCTATTCGAATAACCAATAAACAATAGTTTAAAAAAACGTGTAAAATGAAAAGTAAAACATTTTTTTAATTGCAGTAATCTATATTTTTTTGTTCTATACAGGATTAAAAAAAGGCGAACCTTATCCAATTAATAAAAAATGGGAAATCCGGATGGCGTGAAGGCTGAATATTAAGTCATTAAATGGAAGAGTTTGTGCACGAAGAAACAAAACGAAATGTGTTGGTCTGTGAAGTGCGCCAATTATCTGTCCTTATACCGTTAGCGGATCTTTCTCCTGGCTTGTCGGAGAGAATCGCGGACAACGAAATAACCGGCCGAGTCGATTGACAAGGCTCTTGTTCTCGGTTTCTCTTTCCGTTGATAATCGATTTCAGCCAATGAAGCGCACGGTGAATTGTCACGTTGTTTTCTTTACAAACGAGCTGAGTATTCAATACACCCTTGCTCTCAAACTCGAATCATTTTTTGTTTTGCTTGAATTATGTACATTTATCAACGCAAACACTCTAATCCATTTTAATAAATCGTTTCATTGGAGACAATAAATTACCATTACCAACAATAATAAATAATAATCGTTGACAAATTTTTTATAATATACTTTTTTACAATACAAAGTATATAAAAAAAACATCCGAAAACTCAAACTTAGAATTAGACGCTTAAAAACTGTTGATTATTTCTTTTTTTTACTGAAAGGCGTTATTTACAAAAACGCCGATTAGAAATTTAACAATTCCATATTCACGTCTGTTATCAACCGTTACACAATTGGGATTGCTGTATTCGAGAAATTTAAACTGCCTTTACCTGTGAGTAACCTTTTCTCAACAGGATTGTAAAACTCAAGAATCTTAAGTTGACAAATTATAAGAAATTGTTCAATTGAAAATTACAAATATTGTAAATTTATTTTAATTTATTTGCACGATGTAACAAAAGAATGATTCTAAAAAGGTGCACATTTGATCCTGCTTGAGAGAATCCTTGCGAGTTTGAATGCAAATCTTAATCAGAATAATACGTTTTGCATAGAGAGAAATCTTGAGTTACGCGAAAAGTTAATTAGCTGATGGTGTACAATTTAAGAAAAAAAAATTACGGAGTGCATTAGACTTTTATAATAGCATGCAAGTGTATAAACATTTTCTCTCAGTTGATTCAGATTTCAATTCTCGGTTCCATTTTTAAACGTTTCTCTCGTGATAGTTTCGACCTAGCCTATATTTGAGGTTATGTTCAGACGATCGTAATCGGGAAGGTTATTGATTGCGATGGCGATGAAGTAATGCTGATTACTGTAATGCTGAATAGTTGATAAACTGAAATGAAATGTGACAGGGAGCCTGCCCTTCATTCAGAATATGATGTTCATTTTGACAATGACATACAATAACAATGGCAACGTGACTGGTGTACTACAAATGGTAACGTGTTTATTTTCTGAATGACAAATGCGTAATCGAAGTCGAATCATTTGCTTTTCAGAGACACACGCGCGAACGGCCCCAGTGATAATCATTATCAATATTATCATAGCCATTAATTGAGGTTGAAAAGCCGTTATTTTGGATTAGGGAACATAGTAGCCAGTTGGAAATGAGCCCAGAAAGTATTCTGAAATGTGATCGCATTCTATGCATTGCTGCTGCTGCTGCTACAACTCGACTCCATGACTCGCTCGCTTGGTTCAAGGCTTATAATTACTTGGGCTACAAGTAGGTCGCTTTCTCTTCAGCACTTTACGCCACTACTACAGCACATTCTCTATTTTGTGTCACGACGCTTAGTCGGCTAAGTCTTATCGAAACTAAACTGTGATACATTCAACGTTTTTTTTGCATCCTTTTTTAATTACTTCTTCCAGCTCTTTATCCGGTTTGATTTTTTTGAGCGGGAAAATTCAGTCACTCAAAAAAGAAAAAAAATGACAAAAAAAAATAAATGATTAAAGTTGAAATAAAATGTATACCATTTTTTTTAATAATACTGTTTATTTAGTAATTTTTTTTTTTTTTTGGCAAACAGTGAACATGGCGTCTGACTGAATGTGATATTTAATTATGCGGAGCAATTGTATACAAAAATTGAAATGCATAAAATTCAATCGAACGAAACGTGATTCGGTTGGGCGAAAGTTTCACAGGTGGTTGTTAATTCTTTTGATCAGTCATAATAAAATCTATCTATCTATATTGATAAAATAAATGAAACACGTCTCAATGAACATCAGTTCCCACAAAAATGATGATTCTTTTGTCGGTTTATCCTCGGTTTCATAAATGTCAGGTTTTTAATCCCATATTTGAAATCAACATTTCCGTTCTATTCCCTGAACGCAAAACTCCGTCGATTTCAGTTTGTTTCATTTTGATTTCACGTTTCAACTTTGAGATAAAAAGTAACAAAGTTCGAGACCGAAATTAAAGCATTTTTGTTTGAATACACTCTGATGCTGGAATGAAATTTCGCCGGTCCCATGTTAGCGGGTATTTTATTGAGACAGGAGAAGTTCAGCAACTACATTATTTGCATTGTAATTTGAAATTCGCTATCCGACAAATTTTTCGTGTTATTTCAGTAAAAGCGTACAATATTTGCCACGAAGCTAATTCCGCTCATTCAATTTAATGTCAGCATAAACTCCTAATTCAAACATTATTCAATTTACATTATCCCACCGCGCATGCGTCATTTCCACGCTCAAGCGTAAACTCTCTCAGTGATTGTGAAATCCGTCACAATTCAACTATCATCAGTCGCTAAACTTATTGATCAACCCCGAACATTAAATTTCCGTTTCGTTTCCGATTTACAGAGTTGATCAAATAGTTGTTTCCGAATTTGTTAATTTTTTATTTTGTTTGATAAAAGGGAAAAAAAAAAAATAAAAAAAGGATCAGATTTCGAGCGGGTAAATTGGTATTTGAATGGTGATCTGCAGGTCGTGTTGTATTAGCGACGCAGCGCCGGGTGATCAGGAGAACCTGTGCTTGGTAGGGTGGATGTTTGGATCGCCGGTCGGGATTGTCGGGCGGTGCTAGCGCTGCTACCGCTGCTGCATTGATCGGGAGCATTGCTCATCCTCCCCCATTTTCTGGCCGCCCCGTTTCCTTCCCTGTTCCCTCCACCCTCGTCTCCATTCCCCTACGCTGCCGCTGCTGCGTGCCAACATACGATGGATATTCCGTCGATCCACGTTTCACCTTTAAAACTCACTTTATGCCGCGCAACAAACTGCTTGATTATTATTATATCCCGTACCCCTCGAAAATTCTCTGATTCTCGCTCAAATTTATCTTACTTAAACTATCATTTATTACCATCTAATTTTATCACCATTTATTTATCCCATTTTCACCTGGGCTTTACCTTTTATTTATTTATTTTTTATTTTTGTTAATCACCCAAATTTATATTCTTTATCAAAACTTTTTTTATTATATAATATCTTTGTTGTACATTTTTGACAAAATTTTTATTGAACATTTTATTTTAAAATGTTATTGCAAAAGTTTATTATGAGTACACCACAGAGTATTTGATGAAATTAATAAAAAAAGGTCGTCTCATGTTGTGCAGTGAAAAAGCGGTTTTTTGACGTCGACTTAATTGGTCAAACATGGCAAACGAATTACTTGTTGGCGCGAATTAATTCGTCATAAAAAAAGGGATTGAGCAAGATATGCACCGATTGCTTTTTATGCCGAGGGACGCGCGACCCACAAACGATTATCAATAATAAACGAAATCTCGCCCGAATGATTTGTTCTTCATTTTTGTCCTGTCATTTGACGTATCGATTGTTTGCGGTGCAATGAATGATTAATTGACTGGATAATAGAATGATATTATTTAATCATTGAATATGAAATCACGGTTGTCCAAAATCTATTTCGTATTTGTTAAGTGTAATAATAAATTATTTGCATACACCGAGATCAAGTTTTTCAGATTTTCATCCACATATACTTTTTTCCCATTTATTTTTTAATTTTTTCAATACATGAATTAATGAAGTTGGCACAATGTGTTGACACAATAACTGAAACGATGAAATATTTAATTTCAAAAATGTTATACGAAAGAAATATTTTATTAAATTGTTTTTAAATCCGTAGGTTTAGTTTTTTGTTTGTTTCCTTTTTTTCAAGTAAATACGTGTGACTGTGCCGCCTCCCCCACAACTTTCCAATCATTGACGGCTCTGATAGATTGTTCGACTGTATGAACAAAGTTTATCTGGTGTCTATCTCGCTTTTCAAAGTTCAGTAAATGGTTTTATTGAATCGCAACTTTTGTTTGCACGAATTAGCTGAATTTCATTACACAAAGGTCACCGACTTGAAACGGAGTTTCCAGACAATTTTGAGCCTGTTAAAAAAAACAATAAAAAAGAAAAAACACTTCTTCAGTTTGCAAACTTTTAAATTTGCATTGTTGATACAAAATCCCTATCGAGTTTTCTTTTTTAATTTCAGTTTTCGAGGGTAAATATATTCATACGGCAAATTTACATTTTTTTCATCTATGGGATGCGAAGAAAAAAATTGATCGAATTTGTTCAATGAAAAGGATGGGAAAAATTTATTTCCGCACAACACCGATAAAAACCCGTCGATATATTTATTTCAAATATTAGAGGGGAAAAAAGGTAATACGACAAACATTCTTTAACAGAGCATAAAAAAGCTCAGCATGTAGATGCACGCGTATACAACTGGAGAGTGGTTTTATGTCATCCTCCCCTCATTAATATATAACTCTAACAGTTTCTCTTTTAAGTTCAATCAATATTCTGCTTTATATCTTCGAAGCGTTTGTTTCTCTTTCCTGTAAACTTTTTTTGGTTCATTCTTCAATGATGATACGCTTTATTTTTTATTTTTATACCGTTTGAAAATGTCTAAATGATTTCTAAAAATTTTATCCTGAAACAAAACGTATTTTGTGCGAAATATTTTTCATAAATAAATTGACCTTTTTCCTAGTTTTCGTTTTTTTTTATTTTTTCATTGTTTTACAGGGTGAATTTCTTGATCACTATATTTTGAATTAAAAGTACAAAAAGGATGTAAATTCGTTGATTAAGTGAAGACTGTGACAAGGGGAAAGTGAAAGTGAGAAAGACAAAAAAAAGCAGCGATTCACACGGATACGTTTTGATGAAATTACGATAAAAAAGGAACGGAGAACGCGGCGAGTACAGCGGAGATAGGAAAAAAAAAAACCTACCGTTCCGAATGGGAGAGGAAAAGAGCCTCGAGTTTTAATAGAAATTCTGGGCATAGTGCCGAGATAGTTGCAGTTGGACAAATTTGTTGCAATTCATTTCCGATCGTTGGAGAAACAACTCATTGATATATACGATAATTGAAATTTCATTTCTTCTGCTTAGTCGTTACGCGTAAAATAAACGCTCGTTTAATTCGTTCCAGACTTTACCTCCGGTTTCGCTCTCGAACCCGTGAATGTCATCTCAACTATTACCTTTTATAGCATTTTAATACAATTTCGTCATTTGTAAAAAATTTAACAAATGTCCTTATAAATTAAACTCTTTATTTGCAACATTTTACCTTGCAACTTTTATGCTTCCATGTAATTTATTAAAAATAAATTATCAAAGAAAGTTTTTATAATAATGATTTTTTTGTGTAAAGTAATTGCATTTCCTTTGTTTATAAACCAGATACGATCATGGAAAAAACTTGACTTTTAATGGGACTTGAAGTGTGATATCTCGATCTAAATGCCATTCTTGTACCCCCTGAACAATTTATCCGTCAATGACAGTGGTCAAAAAATGGATAATCATCGAACAATTTATTGTCTTTTTTAACATTTTTATAACAAAATTGGACTATTTAGGTTCTCTTGACATGAATGTATAGTAAAAATAACACTTTAATTAATTTATTTCCTCTGGGGTGTGTATAAACAATTTGGCTCAATGATCCCGGAACGAATGAAAGAAAATGTTAACAAAAGATTAGGTCGGCTGAAAAATGACCGTTTAATTGGTGACGTATGAATATTCAAAAATAGCCGCACATATGATCTATTTTAAAAAAACGAATTGATATTTTTGGACACGCGCATTTACATACGTATTTTTAATTTGTACACTGAAAAAAATGCTACCTTGAATCAAGTATATTTAACTTGAATTAAGAAGTAAATATCCTCACATTCATAAAAATAAACTTCATTCAAGTGAAATATACTTAATTTAAGTAGATTTTCACAAGTATATTATGTACTTGATGACAGTGTAATATTTTTTTTTCAGTGTATAGAATATTGGCGTTGGGAAAGGACTGTTTCGGAAACTCGAATCACGGCACATCGCGGACTTCTAAAAATATCGCAGTTCTTGAAATACGTGAATCCACGAAGAAAAATAAACGAGAATGCGAAACTCCGATTTTAATCGGCGTTGCTTCAATTGAAGATTTTGCTTCAGTTTTTATTACCTCGGGACAAAAAAATGTTAATCAACTTATTTAGCGATTTAATAGTTTTCTATTTGATCTTTCAAAATTTTCACAATATTCTGAAATCGTATTATTTATATTTTAATTTATTTTTAATTAATTTTCCATAATTAAAAAAAAAGATTGATTCGCTAATTCTTCTGAATGCCTGACCTCGTTTCAATATTGACTTCATGATCTATATTGATTTAACAGAAACATCAACAAAACTTTTCTTTAATTATAAAAGATAATAAAAAATATGACGTCTTCAATCTTTAATTAAATGTATCGATTGTTTTTTTATTAAAAAAATATATTCAGTAATAAATAACTCAAATCTCTTGTTTTCACATAAACTTTTTAACTGTAGATCTTTGTATGTGCTCCTTTTTTTAAGTTGCAGTGACTTTTATTTTAAATCAAGATATTCATGCAAATAAAGCGTTTGATGATTTTAGTAAGTGTTGAACATAATTAACAATTTTTTATAAAACGCCACGGCGGACGTTGCGATTAATCTTTTCAACGAGATATTTAAACGATAGTGTTTTCCCAATAGGTAACCGTAATACCTGTTGACATGATGCATTATATTAACTTATAGAGACCATATTTAATGTTAAAATGAACTCGAATATTGATTTACCTCTGTGGATTTTATACTAAACAAATTTATGGGATAATATGCGCGTCGATCTCGACTGATTATATAACAAATTTCATTTTCTCTTAGTTAAATTTTTGTACAAAACAACTTGATTAAAAATTTTAATGGATTTTCATATCATCTGTTTTTTATTATTTTTTTTAACGAAACCATATTTTATTAGCGGGTTAATACAAAAATGAGTAAATAAAAATTCAAACACGACTATAAACTTTCGTAGAAAAATGCGACGAAAAGTCTGCAACCGGTTTCATCGTGCTTACATCACCCGGGGTTCGTCGGAAACAAAACTATTAAACTCGAAAAGAAGTCTTTGAAATGAAATGAAAAAATAAAAAAATAAAAATCAGTCACTCGACTAACAGTCCCTGGAACAACGCAACATTTTTTTTGTATTTCTTTTTTTTAACCTTTGGTATATTTCTTAAAAACTAAAATAAGAAAAAAGGGACTTTCGTTTTAACGTTCCATTTTTTTTCGTGTTATAAATTCAGATCTTTTGTAAAAGCTGATTTCTGAATTTTATTCCAACCACATTCACTCCCAGAAAGAAGTGCAGATTCAGTGAAAGTTTCCAGTTCTGGAACGTCTTTTCTAGTTTGAGTGTGGATCGAGTGAAAGGCGAATAGACAATTAACTTCTCGATAGGAATTGAATTAAACGGAAACCAATTCAGGAAATTAGGAGATGGATATTTTATACCCTTGACCCTAAAAAAATAACATGAATTCAAAAAATATATATTCGTATCAGTGTCTTACATAAATATTAGCACTGTGTTAAAGTTAATCTTTTCTCCTCATTCTTAGTTTTCAAAATTACCGAAGTTTTTTTTTCTCAATTCCAGAATTATTGGCATTTCAAATTGATTCAGATTTGGACAAAAAATCGAAATTAAAGTTTCATTTTCTTTTTGAATGAGACAATAATTTAAGAACGTCAGACAGAACTTAAAAAGTGGTATCTAAGAGAACCGCGTGTATTTATAAATTGCACAAATCGCGTACAGACGACGCTGCGCAAAGAGATTTCGGCGAGGTCAAATGCGTCCGGATTATCTGGCGAGGATAATGTCGAAAGCAGGACGTTAATATGATTCAACGCATGGCGTGACTCTATTCCTCAATGTACAGTTTAGTAAGTAAGGCACGAAGTCACGCACACAACACCACAAATTCGGAAGGTACGGCAGGAAAGTAGCACGGAACGTTGTCCCTAACCATAACGAGAGGAACGATAAAAATGAAGTTTTTTTGAGAGATTACAAAGAAACTCGTATTACAGACTGTAACCTCTGTTTTCTCTACGAGTTTAACCATTTTCACCTCTGTCTTGTATTCCTTTTTTTTTTTTTGGCTTAGCGAACAAATTCATGATGAAATGACTAAAGGATTCAAAAGCACCGCACGAGTCACACAAGTTGTGGACACAAAAAAAGGTGGGGTTTGCGCTCACACTTTGTGTAACCCGACAACCTGAAAAATACTGTACATTCGGTTGAAAATCGACACGAGCAACAAAACAACGAGATCTGTATTTATCTTTCCAGCCGGGCAATATAATTTGACGTTATGACATAAAAAAAACAGGTCACTGGCAAGTGTCCAGGATTATCCCTTTGAGCGGGGCACTTCAATTTGTTAATGTACGTCTTCATTGGATATTTCCTGCTCGGGATTCCTTGATTCAATTTAATTAAAACACCGCGCTGGGATCTCGGTTAAGATAGATAAGTGTCTTGCTCTTTTTTATCGTCGATTTTCTCCCAAAATCTGACGGATTTTATTCTCTCCTACCGACTGGAATACGCGAATGGTTTTTTAAATCCAACCTCTCGTGCAGTCTATTCACGGTGTTAAGAAATTTAGGACAAAAATGAAAAAATTACAAAAAAATTGGTGGTTTTGCAAATTTGATACTGTCAGTTAAATTATTTGATAATTTAGATTAGAATTTTGGAAAAGGTCAGATGAATAAAATGAGAGACAAAAAAAACGTAAAGATGAAAAAATTGATTGTTTGTATTGAAGTGAATATTAACCAGCCATCTTTAAGGCGTTCGATGCAGTACAATGAAGTGTTAAACTTGAGTCCGAGTTATCAGCGTGATAAGAAAATTATCTCCATGCGGTAATGTTATTGAGCAGCGTGTCTCTTCGAAAAAAAGTTGATTTAAATTAGCATCCAATGAGAGATTCGAATTCGAGTTGCATTTAAATAACAAAATTGATTACACTCTGCTGCTCGAGCAATAGTACTACACTAAATTGAAAGTATTTACGCATGACCTTGGAATACTCAACTGAACCTTGCGTTCAAGGTGTTGTTTTTTTCCGATTCGAAACTACGAAATAGGAATATCCT
Source organism: Trissolcus japonicus (assembly GCA_030522925.1). Classification (NCBI taxonomy): domain Eukaryota; kingdom Metazoa; phylum Arthropoda; class Insecta; order Hymenoptera; family Scelionidae; genus Trissolcus; species Trissolcus japonicus. Next base: position 51,675 of record JAPYZS010000314.1, on the reverse strand, counting down.
GAAATTGGACAAAACAAACTGGCAACTTTCAAGTTTTCAAATGTCAATTTTATGTAATACCATTTTTTCAAAAAAAAAAAAAAAAAACTTGTATTTACCATTTTTCAGTATCACTTTTCATTGTTTGATCTATTAAAAAAAAGAGGAAAAAAATAACGTATTTTTTTTATCAATTTAGTGAGTTTGTTCGATCGGAATAATTGTTTAGTCATTTTTACGGATTTTGAATGAGAAATAGAAATGGATGTGTAGCTCGACGAACATTTTTGTATTCGAGTGTGTGTAACAAAATGAGACAAAAAGTCGTAATAGGATTGCGGCGGGGATCGTTTTGATATCTTGTTTAAAATATAAATAAAAGAAAGAGATGAATATCGCGAATTCGAAGAGTGAAGGTATATTAGAAGATGTGGGGCGGGAAGTGGAGAGGCACGATACGATCGCCCAGGCAAACTGGGACGCGACCCCGACCCGTTTGATTTCAGTGAGGATCTCTCAACCTTTGTGCGAAGAAGAAAAGAAGAAGGAACAACGAAGAAACCGAAGAGAAGGCGCAGACGTGAAGAATAACTGTATACAAATGCGAAGCAGCGCGGGCGAGATTGAATTATCAAAAATGCGAGGAATGTCCGGGCGCGAGATATCGTGCCAAAAGGAAATTGGACTTGAAAAATTTGTATTTCATTGACGAAAGTGATGAGATTTGAGAGGATCATCCTTTCCAAGTTTGTAATTAATCGGCGATCGATTGATTTCCGGCTAATTTGAAATGGTGCAACCGAGTCGCGGAAATGTTATTTTAAATGAGCAAATTTAACTAGGAAATACTCAACACTGTCATAAGTTAAATATTAATAATTACAAGTTGTTCGGCTGTTCTTATTTGAATTGTGCCTGTGACAGTATTGCTACATTCAATAATTGAGTTTCTTAAGATCAATCGAGTTTTCTTATCTAAAGAATTAAATTGGAGAATTCGAAATTGAAATACAAAATTCTTATTTTTTAGTTTTTTAAAGAACAGGTTATTCATAGATTTTTAGGGACTTTTTTGTATGTTTTAGGGAAAGTAGAAATAGGAATTTTAATTGTACGATTTTATTTATACGATTTATAAAGCTATAAATTTCATTGATTCATTTATATATTTTCTGCTTTGCTAAATTTAGTAACTAACGAAGCTAAATTTAGCAAACATAATATTGCAATAAGAAATACTGGTAAAACTTATCAACAATTTATTTGGACAAAATTTTTCTGAGTTGATATATCAAGGTATAATCGTCAAATACCTTCAAATTCAATATTTATCCCTTTTTACCCAGGCCTTTGTCAGCATTTTACAGTTGTACAGGCTGCGAGCATATGCCGCGCCACTACGGATTGTTCTGCTCGTCCAACACAATTAGTTTACATAACTGTTTCTCGTATGCCTGACTAACATTTTTCTCTTCCACGTGTAAGTTTAATTATATTTGTCATACACAGATTCTTGGTTTTATCTTTCTTGAAAATAGACGAGACTCTTCCTTTGTAATTCAACGTTGCGTTATAAATTCTTTGCAATGAACTTTTATACTTAGTATTTAATCGTTGCTGCGTTTCAACGAGAGACACAAACTTTTTGTTTTGTTTTCATCTTGCTCTCTCCCTTGTAAATTTATTGTCATCGTTTATATCATGAAAAATATCAAGTTTCGCATTGCCGAATCGCGTATTCTTTTGATTGTAAATTGCATTTACATATTGTGTGTATACACTTTCTCTTGCCACTTGGAGACTCAGCTTCGATCAATTTCGCGACATGTAACGAACGCCACAACTTATCCAATTAAATTTTACTGTTCTTTTCTTGCGAATTGCATAAGATTGGTGAAAGCACAACGGCTCTGCAAAAGCGAAATCAATCGTGGATTCTCCGCTATCATTTTAGTAGGTTGAATGGTTTTAAAATCAACCTTGCGAACGTATGTAAGACATGTCTCACTCGAAAATTTATTGAACGATGTCAACGTCGGATGACGTAATCTATCGCACAGAAGAAAAAAAAGTTTTGCATCTTCGATGAACACATAACCTCAAAAAAATTGACGACAAACTAATTTACAAAATCGAAGAACATATCAAAATTCACTATAGAAAGTTGGTATGAAAGTTTGAAGCCACACGATATTTCTGATGAAATTTTAAGCAATTAGTCAGGCAAATTTGGGTCAATGAAAGTTAATTTAAAAAAATAATTCTAAAATAAATAAGGTTAAATGAAACTGTGAAAGTGTCTAGTCAAATTTTGATTGGATTGATAAATTTGTGATATACGAATTTTCACACGACTTTTTTTCGAGAGAAAAATGTTGAAAATGTTTTCGATTGAGGAATTCGTTCAATGGTTGCAATAGGCTTATCGCAGTGCCGACGTAATCTCCTTGTTATCGAAGTTGTTTGGATGTCAAGACTGTCTATTGCATATCTATGTGAATCGGAATACAATAACAATTAAATCATATCGGTTGAAACAAATGCCAAGTAAGGAAAATCATAGCGAAACAAAAGAATTAAAATCGAAGTCGAGAGAGAGAGAGAGAGAAAAGAACCGTCTCGGGGATATTTCTAATATATCATTCGAGTGACGCATTTTTGTGATAAAAAAAGCTTTGCGAACAGAGAAGCCGAGAATTATCCTCGAGTGAGAGGTGAAAAGCTCTGAGCACAGCAGATTGTTTTGTGTTCGAAGTTGCTGACTCTTCACGTGGAAAGTATCAAATTAAAAAATTAATTTTTATTGTTGAAGATAAATCGTGACGTCAGAATTTTTCAGTAAACACTTGTAAAAATGCTATTAAATGTTTATAAGTTACAGTTTCGTTGCAAATGTTTCCGTTGGGGTAATAGCTCGAGGGGTATGGTAACCATATTAAATGTGAGAGTCCGAGGTTCAAATCTCACCATTGGTAAAGTTTGAAAACAAAAACTTTAATTAATATTTCATATTTACACAATATAGAAAGTACATCAGAATGAAATAAAAAGTTTATTAAAAATCTTAAAGCCAAACTAAAAAACGAAAAAAAATGAAGATGTTGCGACAAATTACAATGAACAGAATTGTTTTCTATTGAATGGTACTGAGGGATTTTTGGGATTAATATTTTAAGATAAAATTCAATATCTAGTGAAACTTTGACTATCCAAATGTTTTCATATCGATTATAAATTGAAGAACAATGTAAACGGTCAGAGATAAGGAAACGAACGCATGACGTGTAAATTGAAAAAAGAAACATGTTAAAGGTTGACAAATCTTGGGAAACGAGTGCGATGGAATGCGAATAAAAGGCGCGTAATACAATACCGTTTGAGAATGTCGAACGAAGGAAATGAACGAACAAATGCACGCACATAAGACTCCCCAGCTTCGTAGCGGGAGTAAAGCAGTCGGCAGGCTTTACGGAGGACGTTGAACTTCGCAGAACAACTCGCGCACGAGTCAAGTCCGGTGCCAAGGACTGTGCCGTATTTCGTATAACAGAAAACAAAAATCTGATCAATTTTTGACGAGCAGCACAACTTTCGCGCCAAAATACATTTATTGTTGCGCACATGCGTGCAAAAATCACTCGCCGACGTTGTAACGGGTTTATGAATTAAAACTGGACGATAATTCCATTAACTACAAAGTGAACGACTGTTTTTGCATAGCCGAGCAAATTAGACGCCGTGAATGTCAGCGTGTTTTTTTTTGTATTGTTTCAAATTCGCAGAAACATGATGACTAATAAGAGCGACCTTTTTTTAGTGAACAAAATAATAATTTCACTGAATTCGACTCTTGACCCGAAATTTCATCGAAATTAAACTTACTAAACATAAAGAAAATTTAACCAACTACCGATATTTTTGATTTGATATTCAATTTCAAATAAGTTAAAAAATGCATGACTTGTATATCTACGTCCATGTATTATGCCAATGTGTAAATTAAATATTTCCATTTTCACATGTCCAATCATGTTTAAATTTCGCAAACTTAATGAGAATAACTAGAAGGTCAATTGTTGTGAATTTCGTGTAATTCTGACATTTTTCACTTATCGCTAAAACCACCTTGATCAAAACAAATTTTTTTTATTCGAAAGTGTGCAATTAAATTTCCATGCTCGTTATTTTTGGAAAAATAAGTAGATTATAACAGGGAACGGAAAACTGAACAATTTTCTCTCAAAATAATAATTCGGTTTGAAGTCACGCGACTTGTAATCTGATGGTTCGATCAAATATGTGTTACGCGAATATTTCCATTTAACTGAAATACGAATTTCAGGTATCTTCGGTTGCGCGAACTAAAATATGCAATTGGATATCAATTTGACGGATAAAAACGTTGCAAATTACGGTAAAACAAAATGTTCCCCGAAAGTTGTAAACATTTCTTCGATCAAATCATATTGCTTGTATCATAAGTGCAATTGGGTTACTTCGGAGAAAGTACATGCACGGTTAGAGAACTCGAAACTATTTTTAACATGTGACTATTTTTTTTTTTTAGATAATGATACGCACGCGAAATTTGCTTAAAATCATACCGTGTGTTTTCATGCAAAAAAATTATTTAAATTATTACGCGTAATATTTTCTCGTTTAGCAAAATGTATATAAGTTTCAAGTTGGAGTCTGCCGACGAAGTTGTTTATACTTGTTTAAAGCGGGAACAGAATTTTACATTTTGCAACTTTCATTAATTCGAATTGAAACTGAAGCTTCATTTTTCTTGTCAGATTCACGAACGTTAATGTTCAATTTGTTGTGAGAATTTGAAATATTGGGATGAATTTCTTTTTTTATGTATCAAATGCCGCATTGATAAAACCAATCAATCATCGCTAGATTTCGGAAATAATCTGCCGAGTGTCTTTTTTTAGACGCGCAGTGCCAGTGTGTGTCATAGTTGTGACACGGATCTAGCGGCTACTGCATTTTCCCGTTACATGTAATTTATATTTAACATTGAAACGCCACAATTTAAGTTCAAGCTCTTCGCTGAGAAAAATGTATTATTAGAAATTAGAATATTTATTAGTCTGTGACTGGTGGCTTCAGAAGTTTATAATACAAATTAATGGTGATTGATCGACATAAAAAAATTAAAAAATTTGGCCGACATTTATCTACTAATTTTTAAAAATCTTTTCCCAAGAAATGTATTAAAGTTTGAAATTGCAATTAATGAATTTAATCATCACCGTTTTTTTATTTTCTTTAATTTTTTTATTTTTTATTTATAGCTATTGATTTTTATACTTTCGCGTTTCTTACAAATTTGTTTCAATGTCTTTATTAATAATTGCACTCCGATCAACCAACAGAAACGATGCTAATTTTTCTTAATCATTTTTCGATCCTCCTAAAATTCATCTCGCATAAATTATGCAAATTCTTCATTTACTAAATTATTAAAAACAAGAAACAAAAAAAATTGTTTTGTTGATTATTTTTTCGATCTCGCGACCTTGACTTTTTAACCACTCGCATCAAGAATTTGTTACATCGTCTGTGTTTATTACGTTATAATTATGCCCTCGACGATTTTTCGCGCACCATTATTATGAATGTCTTTCCGTGCAGTTATGAAACATTTTTCCCAAATTAAAGCGCGTCGCTATTTCTTTTCTTTTTTTACATCGCTTTTGAGCCCGGTTAGTTTTCGTGCTTGAATTGAAATTAATGGTGAACGTTGATTAAATCTGCTTACACACAATTTGTGTTTTCTTTTAAATACAATCGTTAATTGCTACGGCATGCGAGAAAACATCACGATCTATAATTAGATCAGGTATATTACAAATTCACAATTTCAAGATCGAGAATAAAAATTGTTCAAAAAGTCATCATCACTCGGGAATGCTTTTAATCACTCAGATAAAAATTGGTTTGTATCTTTTGATACCGAGTCATTTTTATTTCAGAAACACATTTTATATATGGAGCCATCATGCCCTCATATATGAAACCATATATACTGCCGTGTATGCGATATATGTGGTCCTAATCGTATATGGATCCATGTATGTTTGGATATATGGCATTCATATATGTTTATGTATGCGAATATATATAATGCATTTTGCATATATATATGATCGCATGTATGGTTTGCCTTACATACGGCACATTTATGTTACATATTTGCCACAAATATGCGAGCATATAAGTATCATATATGTATCAGAAATGTCAAATGAAATTCCACTTAATCCTAAATTTCTTTGATTTTTCATAACAAAGCATTCTTTCAAAATAGCTATTGAGAATTCAAAAAACAAAAATAAATCGCAAAAGATGTCGCAACAATGGATTTTGTTGAACGGGAAACAGTCGGGATTCATCTTGTTCTGCAATAACAAAAGAGCGCGACATAATTGTGCACTGAAAATGTGTAACACTGCGAGAATTCGTTCGCCAAAGCTCTCGTCCCTTTCGTCGCGTCAACAAATTTTTATTGCAAATCAAAACAATCTTTGGATTCGTCGCAGTTCACATCTCGAGACACAAAGCGACGAGCGCATTATTGAGAAACATAAAAAAACAAATGCTCGAAACCCTCATCCAAATAGAATTAGAAAACATTTTGAAATGTTAGGAAAAGTGACTTGACAAAAATTTATTATTTTTCCCCACTCTTTCTCTTCCATCATGTCAAAAATTTTTTCAACCGATGCGCACTTGGTATTTTAAAAATAAAAAAAAAACATGCCACTCTAGAAGGAGTAGTGTAGTTTTTTTTAGCCTGATAAAAATAAAAGTACGTTTAGGTTTATTATTTTTTTTCCCGTGATTGTTCCGATAGGTTAAGAAATTCGATTCATCTCGGGATCGATCATCCGGTTTGCGATCTGTTGAGAAATTTGAATTTCTCGCGAACTGGCGCGATACTGTGTCCGACGCTCGGTGTTGTTTTGCGCGAGGTGAAGTTTTTTAGGTTTGGCGTGTTCGGGGCCGTCGCGATTGTTTGCGCGAGTTGTGAAATCTGTGCACTCACATAAAATGCCGATTCGTTGGAAATTAGGTGTAATCCTCGTGACGTGTAATAATCCAATAATAATCCAAAAAAGAGAGACGGGCGATGGTCGTTGAAAAGGCACATTCACTGTACAAATTGAACTGAACAAAAAAAAAACTCGATCGGAGACGTGAGAGTGACTCCTCTTTCTTGCTTTCTTTCTTTCTTTTTTTTTCTGTTGCAACGGAATCAATCACTGAAGAACAAACAATAACTGCACTTTATCGTCGCTCGGAGCGCGTCGCCATAGTCGCCCGTGGAACGTCGGCCACGCAGTAGAAAAGGTCGATGATTTTGCTCGTTCGAAAAAATGAGCGTGCGGGTGGAACAAAATTTCGGAGCAGTGACGATCTGGCGACGGTGACGCGTTGCAAACAAGAACAATAACAACCGATCGTAAAATTCGGGTCAAGGACACGAACAATTTCACATAATCCGTGGGCTGTCGCGGCACTGTGAACGAAATTTGGCCTGTGGGTGTGCTTGTGAGTCTGGAACCACTTGGGTGTGTAGAAAATCGGCGACCTTTTTGTATCGCACAAAGATGCGAACGACTGTGTTTTCTCAAGGGTTCAAACAACGTGCACCCGGCGGTGGTCCGAGACGAACTGAGTTGGTGTTGTTGGCGAGAGCGCTCTCTCGCCTACTCACGGGACGCCGGTGGCGCCCTCCTCGTCGGGCGGCCGGTAACACGGCGTGTCTATCCGCGCGCGCCGGTCATTTATCGAAAACGATGTGAAAACGTGTTTTTGTCCGCGTCCTTCTCTCGCGTCTCGCGCGGACAGAGACGCCCGCCCGACGGAGAAAGAGAGAGATACGAATGCCTGATGAAAAATTCATTTCACGCCTGCACGAAGGCCGGATTGGTTCTCTGCGCTGGGAAATGTATTTCGAGCATGGCAAATATTAGCTTGTGCCCGCGCGCGCGATCGTCCAACGGATTTAAATCATTATCGTCCTCTGTTTTTCGATGCTCTTTTTGGTTCCTTCTTTTCTCTCTCACTTCTTTTTCTGTTCTTCTTTTGCTGCTTTTTTTTCTCTCGTCAATAACCGTTTTACTGATTTCATATTTATGCAATTTTTTGGATTATAGATATGATGATGCGCAGAAATTGGAGTGTTATTTTTAGGGATGCAATTTGGAATGAAAAGAACAAATTTTTTGAAAAATGAGTGAGGTTTTTTTTTCATTCAACAATTATACGATTTTGGTTCAAAATCAATGTTGGAACTTGATTTGTTTCAATAATTTGATTTGGGTGGATAATGTGTAATTACATTCACTTTTTTTAAATTCACAAAATCTTGTGAATTATTAATAGCGATATAGTGATTAATAATAAATTTGTTTACTAAATGAATGAATTTTTGTTCAATTGCATAATTTAATTTGATTCAGTAAGTAATAATATATCTTTTTTTTTATCAATTTGTGAAGGGCTAAATGCGTATTTGAATGCACAAAAGATGAAGAAAAAAAGTCTTCAAATTCATAATCTTAGTTGTTGCAGAACTCATCTTTTCAATGATTTTTTTTATTTTGTTGTTCAACTATTAGATTCATTTTAGTTACCGTCTTAAGGTAACTTATTCCTGGTCGATAAATTATGATAGCAAGTTAACCAAAATGATACCATCAAAGCATTCTGAATATAATGTATGTTTATTTATAAATAAGCGAATGTTTTTTATCTAAAACAGATTGTAATTATATGTAATTATATATAACTATAATTAATCATAAAAAATGTAACATCGGATTTATAAAAATATTCGGTATTCAAATCTCGTCGCTTATCTTATCTCACATTAATAGCGACGTTTTCTCTCTCATCATAACAATTTTCGCAATAACGCAAAATATGAAATCGTCTTTTGCATTGACTGAAAAAAAAAGTTCATTACTCAGTCATATTGGAACATCATTTGTTTTGATAATTTGTTTATAATAATAGAAGAAATGAATTTCTTAATTTTGTTTTGCTTCTTATTACTGTTCATTTTGTACTGTCTTGAAACATTAAATAAATATAATGTTGATTAGACGTTACAATGAATTATTAATACAGAAAAAAACGCTATGCGTATATATCGCTCTACATTTGGTAGCATTTATATTGAATAAATATATGCATATGTCATATATGCGGTCATATGGGTAATTTCACAGAAATCTTCCCTTTATTTTCTGTTTTCTGTTAGTTGTCTTTCTTAACACTACAGAGTTATAGCGGGGTCCATATGGACCCTAAAACATTTTTACTAAAAGTACCATAAGTTTCCTACATTTTTCGTTTTTTTTTGTTGTATTGTATTGTTGAATTTTATATTATTTTATATTGACGAAAAACTTTTAACTTCCATATATATTCTTATTTTATACGAAAAGACGATGAAAATAAAAAAGTCTTTTTAGTCCAAATGACTTTGTAATCGTCATTTGAAATTTGTACGTTGAATTTCGCTATGTACTCGCTAAAAACTCACTAAAAACTCGCTATAACTCTGTAGGGTTAATTAATAGGGTTAATTTTGTTAGTTTAATTAATTAAACTAAATAAAAAAATGAAGATGCGTTTAAAAAAATGATACCTAAAAATTAATCTCATTTTCTGAGAAAATTGTGAAATTATGCGTACTTGACCAATATTCAATAATTAAAATTTGCAGAAAAATTAAAAGTATAATGTCATAAACGGACAAATGAACCACTTTGTTCTAATTATTGAATGTTTGTCAACCATGCATAATCAAGTTTCTATCGAAATTTTCTGAAATAATGAGATTACTTGAAAAACGGAGCAGTATCGATGTTGATTTGGAATTTTCTATATTCTGGAAAATCTACTTTTCATGATGTAGGCCGCTTATTTGATTTTGTTTGAAGGAAAGTTTCCCGCAGAAATCCCCATATGCATACAACTATATATCCAAATATATATGAGATATATATGTTATATATGGATCATATTTGTGACGAATTGCAATAACCATCTCGGGTAAAAACGAACGTATGCGTTCAACATATATGCGACATATATGTGACATATTTAAAGCGAAACATATATATATATATATAACAAAAAATATATATATTTTTTTACATGGAAGTTGAGAATATGAGGAAAACATATAATACTTTTTATTACAATTCACCACAGATATAGTTCTTTTTGTCTGGGAACATTATTTACCGATGTGAAGACTCTCAATGTTACATAAATGAATCCAGCTGCTGAGATAGAACAAGGTTTTTGACTCCGCATGATCATGAATTTCGTGGCGTATCTTACACCGTTCCCAACCGGAAGCAAAAACCAGGTTGTGAAAAAGATGGTATCTGAAAGTCGCAAACATTCTAACACTAATTGATTGCATGACTGAGTTGTAGAATACAGTTGAATGAAACTTCCAAGAAAATGGAAAACGAATATTATGTGCTTTGTTACAGTGTACTCTATCTGAAAATAAAAAACAACAAGTTATGAATATTCAATCAACATAAAATTTTCATTTTATTAATCATAAACAACCATCTTTCATAATTCAGATCGAATTTAAAATTATTGTGGCAATTATTGGAAAGATATTATGTTATTATAGATATAGATATAATCATATTCATTGAATAAAAAATTATGAGATTTCTCATGAGAATTTTTATTGTTTTTTTTTTAGAGATTGACTTACCAAAAATAGCTGGACCATAACAACGCATATCATCACACTCGATATTATTATTTGAGCGAATAATATGAAACTAAAAATGTCTTCTACTTGTTTGACAAATTTAATCATCTTTCTATGTTTATTAATGGTCGATTTCAAATGATAACTTATACAATCTAGATCCTTCACGGACAAAGTTCGATTTAACTCCACATATTTCTGGTTGAATTCAGTCAGATCCCTTCCAAGGATTTTTAGTTGAGCTGTTGCAATTTTAGTGAATATTAAAAACGCATTATCAAACACGCAAAAGCAGACACCTATGCAAACAGTGGCAAAATACTGCAAAAAAATCTTATATTTTTTATTTATTTATATTTCATTTAAAAAACTTAAATTTATACTTAAATATAACTTTAAGTAACTATAAAAGTTATAATTTTGATTTATTTAATTTTTCTTCTTACCTGGCAAATCATGCACACAGTAAAGTGATTAAGAAGGAAATTTTTATCAGCCATCAAATCAAATCCATCGAATATGAAAATCCATTCTGATTTGTCTTTTCCATAGTTTTCTAAAAAGTTGAAATAACAAAGTTTAAAATTTGCAATTTTGAAATGTTATAAATGCAAATTCAAATTTGCTAATAAAAGATTACTAATTCAGAAAGTTATTTGATTTAAGTAATAATGAAAAATAAAAATGATAAAAGAAATTCCAAGTATAAAAAAAATAAATAAAAAAGTCGCGAAATAAATTAAATATATTTAATTAACTATAATTTTATACCGATCAACGCAGCAAACAAAAAACAGTGCGCAGTCCCTACACAACTTATAGTAAATATAACAATTATAAAACTACTTTCCTTGTCACTCTGCTTTAAGATACGGACATTATTTGGATTATTCTCGTTGCGCCAGCAATTTTCGCAAACTTGTATCAAGTCCAGTACTTTTTTTTTCTTCATCGAGAAAACAATCAGTCTGATCATAATCAATAACACAGGTAATGCCAAGCATCCTGAATAGGCCAACGTCTGCAAACAATTGAAAAAAAAAATAAAAAAAATTCAAAACGTAAGAAAACATTAGTATTACTAAATATTAGAATAATTTTATTAATTTTTTTAGATAAACATTTAAAAAATGATACAAAAATATTACTTTTGGATTTCCCATTGAGATAGCAAAATTTAAGCACGCCATATAAACACTGACTGTCGCGTTAAACAACACAAAACCACGATTAAAATTCAACAGATAACGATAAGAATTTGAAGATGGTATCCAAAATCCCACCATGGACATCAACACTTGTATCAATGTTTTTGACAAGTACCTTTGATGTCTTGCCATATTTGATCGCGTGCAAAAATTTTACTTCAAGTGCACTGGCAAAGGATATCAGTACTCTCCTCTGATAGAACTCAAACACCTTGTTAAAATAATGACCATTGTTACCATGCATATTTCATTGCACATTTACACAAAGTAGAAAAAGAACGATAAAGATAATTTGTCCAAATTCTGTGATGAAAGGTGACTGAATATTTCATTCTTATTCTTTCTTTTTATTCTTTTTTATTTCGTCAATTCTTGAACTATTATTTGTACAGTCCACGTTGTAAAAGATAAGTGTTTCCTTCAATACATATTGTATACATATATGCACTACAGTGTTTCACAAGATGTAATTTTCTTCGCACCTTTTTTTTCGCTCAAATAATATTCGATAAAAAAATGCAACCGTAATAGACAAAGTGTAACATCAAATAGATTACTCAATGATTTCTGAACTAAGAAAATATATATTGTCTGAGGTATTTTTTTCTCTTTTATTTGTGGAGAAATACAAACACTATACTTATGAAATGCGTGCTTACAAAGTGATAGGGACAGAAAAGAGCTGCTTGACGGTGAAAAAGAGATTAATAAATTATGTAAAGCGCGAACTACGTTCCTTTTCAAATAAACCAGTCAAGTGTTTGCGATCACAAAATACGTACGAAAAAACATCGTCGATGCTAAAAGAGCCGAAAAAAATTCAGCAAGTTCTAGCCTATAGCATTGGATTCGAATTGTGCATTGCAACGTGAAAATTCATAAACCGCTTTTATCAACATCGTTGGAGTCACTGATAAGTCAATAAATTTATATAAATTAAAATTAATAAATTAAGTTCCGTTGTTACTATTTTAATAGGTTTAAGTAATTATTAACACAATTTAACCGAAGTTATGATCTGACTTGCGTTGACTTGCACTACTTACTTTTTTTCAGGGGAAGCATTCCTCAAAATTAAATTAGTATAACTGAATTTTTTCAAATATTTTTTGACTATTTGATCATAAACTTGAAAATTCAATTCGTTTAAATTCACAAACCAAAAGATGTTGTAAATTTTAGATGATTTTTTGACTGGATAAACTATACTTGGAAATAACTTTCAGTTGGGAACAGATAGGGATGAAATAATTGAAATCCAAAAACACGATTGAAAATTGTTATATTTCTTAAACTTTCTATTCTTATAATTAATCATGTCCAATTGCCATAGTTGATGTCGTATTGGATATACTTATCAGCATACAAAAAGAAACAAGCACTCCTACTGAGTACGGATCGAATTTGATAAATTATCATTAGGAACTGTATGTTTCACGGTAAATGAAAATTTTGCAGACGCCATTTCTATTGATGAGTTTCGTGAGTTCCGCATTAGTAAACTTGTTTTAAACGTTTTTTTGTTGTTCACTTCACAATCATCAAGAGTCGTAAAATTTTTTCATACAATCAAATTATAGATATACTTTTCTTTTATACTTTAATGCATAATATACTCTTATCAATATTATTAAATATATTAAATTTCTAATGCCTCATAATAATTTTTGATCGCGACTCAAACGTGAAAGCATAATATATTGCTATACAAAGTAATTTGTGGCAAAATGTGTGGCCTATCAACTATTATGCAATAATACATGCTTTAGCGCGTTTTTTTGTTTCTCGAAGAAGCAGCAATGAAAAATCAAATCCCTACGACTTCAGAAGGTAACACGTTGTTCAACAACTACTTTAACCGCACCTTTTGCATCAACCGTCATCGTCTTTTATACTTCGATTAAGTATCCTAATATTTTGTTCTTCGTTTGGTATGTGCGAAACCATTCTCGCACGAAACAAAACAAAAGAAAACAGAATAAAAATGCACCATTTTGTATAGCACTTAACCCTCAAAGAGCCTGAATAAAATACTTATCGTTACACCAAGAAAGAGAATTAGCTTTTTTAGGGCATAAATTACATCTTAATCCGATAACTATATGGTGATAAAAATTTGTCAAACTAATGAACTAACATTAAAATTACAAATGAGCAAATTTTGGTTTTACTCCAATTCAACTTGTCTTATTTATTTATTCTGTTCATCCTCAAGGGGTTAAAATTTGTTCATCAAAGGCAATTTAAACTTAACAATCTTCTTAACAAATCAAAGATTTTTTTTACTTCCACCGCTTTTGGTTTATGCAGAATGTTTTGTAACTGTTGAGAATGAAAATAGGGACTTCGTTTCTTTCTTTCTTATTTTATTTTTAAGAAAATAAAGCCGGTTGAATGTTGCTTTTTCTTTCGATTCTTTTGTTCATTGGTAATTGCATGAGACAACCTATTTTCATTCAAATGAAATGTGCACTTTACTTTCATCAAAGTACTGAGTACTTTTTTTTAATATAACTTACGCAATGAAGAACACACGCTTGACATTTATATTCGAAAAGAAAAGAAAATGGATTCGAAGTGACAAACTTGATATACTTTTTTTTCACTTTAGGTACAATTATGCTCGTATTTTTTTGTTTCGGATGGTAAGAATTGTTTATGCAAATCGAGTTGGAAAATGAGATTTAACAATTTCGAAAAGATTACAGGTTGCAGATTATTGTCTGATTCGATGACAAACAAAAATCCAAGCATAATCTTGTTAGGATGGCATGATTATTCGTCAGTAGGCACGATCATCGTAGGGTGGACCCTACGACGACCAGCAATTTGTGGCAATGCGAGACAGCGATGGATCGGACTCGTTGAGCAGTTTTTATCACGATTAATAATACATTTTTTTTCTTGTTAAAACCTGTCAAGCATTTTTTTTTTTCAAATTTGTCTTGTTTGGTCGAGCCCTGATTCAACACTGTTGGAGATAATACATTAATGCAATCACATTGCGCTAAACACTTGCTAAGGTGACGCAAAACATTTTGATCGTGTTGTACATTCACATCTCGTATTATCAAGAAAGTTAGAAATAAAAGTCGAAGACAGGTCAACTTAGTAACACAATGTCAAACATTTCTGTTAGAACTACACGCATCGTCAAATATAAAGATTGACATAAAATTTATACCTTCAATTAATTTCAAGCCAACGTAAAGTTGTTGATATGCCTTAAGTTTGATTACGTCGCATCTTAGTTGAACTCTAAAAAAACTCGCTAATTTTAATAATTGTTATTTCGTCATCTTTTTAAACTTCGTCGTCTTTTAAACTTCGTCATCTTTGTAAACTCACTATCGGTTGTACAGTTTAGTACTGTGAATCAAGTCCAAAGTAATATGCTGTATTTACATGCATAAATGAATCATCACCGAGGAGACAATGTTTTACACGATGATTATCATGAGTAGGCGATTTTTTTTGTAAAAAATTCATCATTTCAGTTGGCACGTGAGGCGAAAAAATAGTTGCCTCGTTGAATCAAGAGTGCTTTGACTAATCGTAGGCGTTGCTCTGAAAGAATGTTATAGACAATGAGAGGTATATCTTGTTCGAGTAAAATAGATTTTGCACTTTTTCTTTTCTTCTTCTTTCAACCACAAAAATACTATATTTCAAATTCAAGATGCGCAATTTTTGTACAGTCGAGTTTTCTTCTTCTTTTTTTTACTATTGATACAGATATAGCTTTTCTTTCATTTCTCGAAAAGGATTGCAACAACATCATTGATAATCGTCACAGTCATATAATTTGAAGACTCAACATTCTCTTTAAAATTTATCAACTCTACATGCTAAAGTCATAACATTCTCGTTTATTAATTTCATTTATCTCGGAAAAATACTCCAACTGTTTGAAAAGAAAAAATCGTATCGGAAAATGCCCTGCATTTATCATTCTTGAAGATTGCTCTGTTCCATTAAATTATATACATTTGTAAAAAATACATGTTTCTTTTGTGCTTTGTTAAAATATCATCTTTTTTTTCCTTCATATAAAACAAATTTTATGGCCCAAGTTTTCCTCGTCGAAGGTACATGTCGCTCAACAATGTTTTTTTTTCTTATTTCCTTCTGTTTAATCGTTGCTGAGTAATTGTTCTCTGACACACAAGTATAATCGTTCAGATACAAATCATTTTGTCTTTGAGACTTAATATATTAATGGATGAATACAATTTCATCATACAATCGTACGAGTAACAATAAATTTTGTGGTCAACGCATGAAAAATAAATACACCAATACTGTAAAACGTAACGCATGATATAACTTCTTATTTTCTTATCTCTCGTCGTAAGTAAAACTAGAAGAAAAACTAAAACAGTTCATCTAAAGCAAAAAAAAAATTCTTGTACAAAATTGAAACAGTTCGAGATAAAACAAAGTCATTGGCATGAAGATAAAAATTCTGCAGACGTGTGACGCCCGGAGACAAAAGTCAACGTAAAAGTTTTGTAACATTTCATTTGTTTATGTACAAACAAACAAGTCTTTGTGAAATTTCGCGGCCGGTGTGAACCAACCCTTAGAATTACATTTAGAAAATATTACACTTATGACGATATCAGCTTCATAATCGAAGTCATGCTGTTTACAAATATTTTGTACGTATGGATTATATTTGTAGTACGTGGAAGAACAATTATAATTATAGTTACTCCAGTCAGTATTGTTTAAATTCAATTATAGATATGATTACCACTTTAAGACTAACAAGTTATTTTAATATCGAATGTGTGTTTCATATTCGAACTTCTAAAGATTGTTTTGTCAGATGCTTCGTTCATGTGACCTGCTTAATTGACTCGTGTAAGTCACGAAATAAACAAGATTTGAAAATCAATTTTGCATTTCGTCCTGCATCAAAGTGTACAGCAATTGTAATGAAATTACATTTCGACGATAACAAATTATATTTGGTATATCAACTTTTTTGGATTCATCACTGTACCCTTTGTTGATTCAAATGAAATCGAGTTGAATTCCATTTTTTGTTTTTCAGTTAAGAATTCGTTTCGAGCTTATAGTATCACGCGCAAGATATTTCGGATCTGCATAAAACTGTCGATCGAAGTGTCGAAAACGAAAATTTAAAAAATAAAAAAGTAACGTCACACCGCTATCAGAAAATAAAAATCATTCATTCATTGCAATTTCACATATTCAATTGCTTAGAATTATGACCAAAAAATCTGTGAGTCAATAGAGTTTTAAACTGTGTATCTGAGTTACACCTTTTACTTTCGTTACACGAAAATTATTATACAATGAAATTGTTTCTTTTTTTTTTCTTCTTCTTAAAGCTTCAGTCTCTTTATTCCGTTGGCTTACCTCGTTATCGGAAATAATTTCACGATTTACTTGATGACAAGTAATTAAGACGCAATCGTAATTTAAATTGTTTTCAAGTGAAAAACGTCAGTATTAGGCTACAATATATCTTTCAAATATTAACGCATCTCTTATTCGTAAGTCCAACTTGCACGATCGCCGTACTATATAAATTAAGAAGCAATCATCGAATGCTTTTGTAGGTCACAATGTTTGAGTTGTATAACCAGATATACACGTTAGACGATCAACAAACGTATACAATCAAAACCACAAAAAAATTAAAAATAAAGGACAAGTTTAGAGATGCAGATTCCGAGATACCTGGCCTCTTTTCACACTTAGCGTGAAATCTCGTGAATAAATTGTTTAAAACAAGTGTCCTGTCGTTTTCATGCTGTAGCACGAAATCAAAGTATACAAAATGTATCATACATTATAGTGTTTTACGCCAAAAACCATGACTTTTTCAAAATAAAAGATAAAAATTCGAAAAAAAACAATTAATCTTATGTGTACAATGGTTTGGCATGTCACGCGTGGCCTAACGATAACTACACGACAAATAAATAAAGAAAAACTAGCGAACCCTTTGGCTTTGAAGAATGAAATTATAAATAACGCCTTAGTAGACTAGGAGGCGATCATTGCCGAAATCCACGAACGCTATATTGCCATTTGGAGTGAGTGCAACGCCCGACGGGCGCTCCATCTCGCAGTCGCGCGTGCCGTTCGAACCGAACACCCACTTGATCTTCATGCTGGGATCAAGCACGATGACCCGGTGGTTCTTCGAGTCAGCGAGAACCACGTTGCCCTCGTCGTCGCAGATGATGCCTTGCGGTCGCTGCAGCGTGGTTTTCGAGTCGAAGTAGATCTTCATGATGCGACACTTGCGGAAATCCGGGTCCACGCTGAGGATGTGGTGGTAATTGAAGTCGGTGACGAGGAGCTTGCCCTCGGGAGTGAAGCAGACACCTCGTGGCGAGTCCAGCACTTTGTAGCCGAACTTGACGTTCTCGCAGACACGACTGGCGTCAGAGGGCTCGAACTGGCGGACGAAGTGGCCCTCCGCGCTAAACATCTGGATGCGACGATTCCGCGTGTCCGACACGACGATCTGACAGTTGGAGTTGCTCGCCACGTCCCACGGGTAACTGAACTGACCCTCGAACGAACCTCGCGAACCAAACTCAAAGAGGAACTTGCCCTGAACTGTCAGCACCTGTAAAATAAGTGATCGAGTTTGGATTAAGTCAGACTCCTGAGGATTCAGTTTTGTGCAACAAAAAAAAAATTATCTGTGATATAAATTTGTTAGTGGATTTTTTTATTGAAAAAAATGCCTACCTGGACTCTGTGGTTATCTTTGTCAGCAACGATGAGTCGCTTTCTGGCATCGAAGCACATGCCAGCAGGCCTGGAGAATTGCAGAGGACCACTGCCGGCTTCGCCGATGGTGCGGACGTAGTTTCCATTCACCTCGAAAACCAGCAGTCGGTTGTTAGACCGATCAGCAACAACCATATTACCGTCGGGGTCGCAGGCCACTCCCCAGGGTCTTGTCAGGGCAAGGGGGTTGCCTTCGGGATACTTGATAACCATCAGAGGAAGAGGGACGGGACTGCCGGCACGACATTGCGTCACCACGTTATGACGTGCCAAGAGGATTGGTCGGCCCAGTCGCACGTGAGATGTGTGTCGGCCGTAACCAACGGCACGCTCAGGATGATAGTTGTTGACGGGCACGTTGTTGGCAAAGATCGACTCGGGATTTACGACGGACGACTTGGTCTCCTGAATCTCGCCACAATTTTGCAGCACTTCCAGGAGTTTGTTCTCGAAACCATTCAGTTTGATGTTATACTGGGTGATGTCTGGGAAATGGTCTTTCAAATAACGAACGTACTCGATCTGTAAAAAAATATATAATTTATAGTTAGGTTGAAAAAAAAAAGTATTTTAACTTTTAAGATGGGATCTAAAGTGTCTACCTATTTTCTCTCTGAAAATTTCTATCCGAACAGAAGTTATCTAAGTGGATATAAAATCAGTAGAAAAAAAAGACAGAGGGTTGAAAAGAAATAGAAAAAAAAACAAATTGGTTAAAAAATAAATCGTACCTGTGCCTGCGCGAATCGCTGTAAAGTGATCATGTCTAACGCGTTGCCACCGTTTTCCAAAACAGTTTTCAGATTAACCGAGGCAATTTTCAATGCCTGTTCCATAATCGTGATCGTACGCTTACGATTTTCTAAGTAATCTAATCTTTGTGCCGTCAAATTGTGGATCGTGGTCAACAAATCTTTTTCTTTCTTCTCCAAAGCATCCTTAGCTAACACAACTTCTTTAATCACCGAGGCTGCGGTCGATTTGCTAACAGAGATCACGTGTTGCTCGGCGCTTTCAATTTTTTTCTGTCGCAACAAATCATAGAAACAGAAAGAAAAAAATAAATTAAAATAAATTCAGTCACGTGCAAAAAATAAAAGATTTTTTTTGTTTTTTGGTTCTCAGATTTGGCCACAAATAGAAAAGATCAAAAACAAAATGAAATATAACAGAAATTTAACCAGGACAATAAAAAGAGAAATTTTCAGAGGTTTCTTTTTTTGTGAATCGTTTTACACATAGGAACAATTTGTGGCAAGAAAATGTACACAACACCTCTGGTTGAATAACGTTTAATTTACCAGTGCATTCTTGAAGCTATCGCCAAGAAGCAGTAGTTCGCTTTTGGCAGTATTGATCGTGTTGACGCCACGTTCTCGTTCGACCTGGAAGATGTCCCTCATCTCGACTGTGTGATGATTTTGGTGCTGCTTCAGACATTTGAGACAAGCGGCAGACTGACAAGTCTCGCACAGGTAGTCCTCTTGCATGTTGTGCTGGCGACAAGTGCGGGCTATGTAGCCAAGAGTATTATCAATATGCGCATCCTGAAATCCCATAAGCTTCGGCGATGATTGGTGGTAGTTCGCCGGTGACGATGGTCGCAGTTCCATGATGTCTCCCATGACCTTGTAATTTTGAGGGAACTGAAATTATTCAAAATTGCAATCAATTTTTTATCTCTCCAAAATGAGTTTCATTCTTTTTCTTTTTATTAAAAATCGATTAATGTACTTTTTTATTTTAATTTATTTTCATTGATTTATCATTTTAATAATTGACTTTGAATTTAAATGATTTCGTACCGCGCTCATCGTAGGGTAGTGTGCGTCAGAAAAATCGCTCTCAGGGGTGCGAGACCGAGGAGAATGATCGAGAGCAAGCTGCTGGAGACCTGGCGCCAACACAGACGGCGCAGTGACGTCTGTGTTTTGGCTGCCAGCTCCGAAAGCACCGTTGTTGTACAAGGAAAAGCTACAGTTTGAGGAAGTTGATTCCGGCGGACTTAAACTCAACTGGTACTCCTGCCCGTTGTGATCGTTCATTGCTTCCAGCGGCGACTTGGATTTTCCAAAAAATTTCTGCAACAATTGAATTGATCATTTAATTTTAATTGCTTGTTTTTTTTTCTTTTTTTGTTTAATGAAATTGCAAAATTAATTTTGCTTATAATTTTTTGGCTTTAATTTTTTGCATATAGCGTAACACTAGAGTAAAATCAGAGTTCAATCAATCAGTTGGTTCTTATCTAAAGTCAAATGTAATTTTTTAATAACTTTAAATTATAATAATTTTTTATAAGTAAAATTAAATTGAATTTATTAAGAAAAAATATTTTATTCAATTTACAGAATCGTTTCTCTGTTGAGGCATGCTCCTATAGTTGGACCAGATCTGTGAGATGTCCTCTTCTTTTTGGGTGAATCCCATGAATTCCATAATATAAGATGGATTGACTGGAATATTGATTGGGTCTGTGCGCATATTCGCCGGATCCATTCGGTATGGCATTTTGTCCATGTTTGGATTCTTTTAAATATTTATCTGAAAATTGATGAGAAAATGTAATGATTAATCAAGGGATTAATGTATTTTTATTACACAAGCTGAATATTTTTAAAAACCTTTTTAATCACAACATATTATTTTTAATCAAGTAATTAATTTGTTTAATTGTAAAAATTCATTAGTTTGAGCAATGTGTACGAGAAATTGACGCTTATTTGAATTTAAAATGAAATTAATTTAAATTTGAAAAAAGTTAAAAAATATGAACAATTTAATTCAAGAAAGAATAAAAATTAATATAACAAAAAGAGAGGTGATAATAATTTTTATGCTATTTTGAAATGAAATGTTGAATTACGTTTTCCAATACCGACTGACACTGAAAATCCTCAAGAGCTCGGGAGTTTCGCTTTCATTTCAATGTCGCCTGCGCACTCTTATTTTTCACCGATCCATACAGTCTCTATCGCGCTGTAACGATTATCTTACGTGTCGTGACGAAAATCAAATTCCAAACTCAACTGATGTTTTTCATACTAATTTGTCTTCTTTCGTATTTACAATTGTTTTTGCAACTTAAATGTTTTTGTTTTTTACATAACAAACGTTCGAAATTTAAGAGCATCACAAAGCAAAAAAAGTTTATTTTTCAACATTCCCAACTTTTTTTTCTATATTTTTATCTCTTAATTGATTTTCAGTTTGAAAGAAATGTATACACGGTTTGTTCCAGCCTTGCTGATTTTGAAATTCCCTTCATTCAAACTTGAAGTTTAAATTATTTTAAATTAAATAAAAATATTTGTTTTTAATATTTCAAAGTTTTATTTTAAAAAAAAATGAGAAATTCATGTTATAATACACCGAGAGAAAATAATTCATAATAAATGATAACATTTAATGTGATTCCCTGTAGGGGAAGGACTTTGTAACTTTCCCTTCCATCGAATAAAAATTCGGGCAATCGATATATCCTACGTTTCACATTAAAGGGGAAGCATGAAGCAGTTATTTCAACTGCGGTCATTAAATATCATAAAAGTCATCGGTTCGAAACACCGAAACAAGTACACTTGATCGTTTACAAACATATACATCAAAATATTTAGCCCGTGTTCATTCGCCACGCAAAACGGTATTTTACTTTCAAATGTTCCAACGGCGACAAAATTGCATTTAACAAAAATAAAACTTTTCGTTTGCGACGGAAAACCGAATTGGAAATAGTGGAAAACAAAATTTTAAGTCAAAATGATCCTCGGTAATTCAATGAAAGTCATTTCCAATTGATGATTACGTCTCAAATGACGTCACAGAATAAGAATTGAATCAATGAGATGAAAATGACTGATGAAAAAAATTTGTTTAAATTAAAAAAAATATTGTTTCAATGGAGGTGAAATGTAATTTTGCACTCTTTTAGAATAATACAATGTTATTTGAAAATAATAAAAAGTTGTAAGTAAAAATAGAAGGTTTTATAAAATTCAACTCTATTGCAATTCGATGAAAAACAAGAAGAAGAAAATAAAAGGAATCTGATTTTCAGTTCGTAATGAGATAAAATGTAAAGAGAATTTTCCGCTTACCGGAAAAACGTCTGTGTAGAGTCGCCGGCCGCGTTTCAATATCTCGGTCTCACACGCTGGTTTTTTACTTGGTACTCACTGCAAAGCACACATCAAATTAGAAATAAAATCAAACGACCAAAAACCTTAACTAATTGCAAAGGAGATGAAATCGTTAAAAAATAAAAACAACACTCAAAATGACAAACAAAAATTTTTAACTTGAATAAAATTATTTTAACTTTTTTTTGTTATTCAACAATGAGATAAATGAAACTTGTTTGATGTTGAGATAAAAACTTGATAATGATAAGGTGGAAAAAAAAAGTCACTAAACCAACTTTGTCGTTTGGCCAGGGGTCGAGGAAAAGCGTTATCGTCAGGCACTGTCTTGTTTACAACGTTTTTCGAAACTGAATCAAAATTGTCGGGCTGTGCGAGCTTATACGATGCTCCGGGCACATGCGCGCTGAGCGCGGAATTTCCCTCGTCGGCGAAATGATCTTCCACCGGGGGTTAGTAACACCCCCGCAAGCCACGTAAATATCACGGAAGCACAGCTCGCTAATATGTTTGTTTGCCATTCAATTCAAGCTCCGATTAATAAAATATTACACCTTCGAAAACCTGCACTAAGCACCCCCATAAATTTTTATTCTTTCAAACAAAAGTTATCGATTCTGATAAAAAATAAGCGGGTCTGAAAGATACGAACCATCGAGACAGATCGTGAATATAATTGCGTATAAAATATATTTGTGGGGAAGAGGGCGAAACTATTAAAACAATCATCCCTCATAAACCCCACTCTTTTCTCTACTTTTTCCAACCCTCCCTGTTTATATTTCTCACTTTTGGTCCCGGAGTTTCACATCAAAATATAAATAGCCATATTTTCCACGAAGGAGATAAAAAGATCTAATCGAACTTGTACGAAAAAAGGGCTTTGAAATTCTGAGCTCGAATATTGCCAACCTTCTCATACTACTCTATCCTGCTGTACATTGTTACACCGGCTTTTGTTTATTATTATTTTTTCTTTCTGCAATATTTGTTAACTTTTGTCTGAAAAAATTTAGGGAGGTACAAAAACAGAGTGGGAAGATGCTGTAAAAAAACTTGAGATTGCGTATAACTCTGAATGTTTGGGTGAGGAGCGCTAACGTCACAGTAGCCCACGCGTTACCCCACTTTTGCGGCGTGGATTGCGCGGAGAGCGGAGGGGTTAAACCACCCCTGCTGTGAAGGCCAACGCCATGCAAAAAGCTCTGCGCAGGTCCTGGCTAAACATGAATGGACGAGGCGGCGTTCAATGCCGAGGATACTCTCGCTTCTCCGGTGCAGCGCAGCACTTTTACTAATTCGCGTGGGCCGTCTTGCGGTACCTCATCGACCTCCTGCCTGACAAGGGTCGAGGCTCCAGTTATATTTAGACAATCGTGCCCACCCCGTTAAATAGCCGGACAAATGTCAAACATTTGTTATCCCCGAGATGGACAACTGCAAAATACAACAAACAATCATTATCAATTTTTTTTCCTTTTTTTATAATTTTTTATTTTTTCTTATGTTATTTCATTTTTTTATTTGATATTTTTTATATACTTTTTTAACTTTTAGACGGATAAGAAGAATTCTAGGACCGCGAGATCCTGTCGGTTTCTTGTAGCTTTTCAAGGTCAGATACAAAGTCAACGGAACCAAATGTTTCTGAAAAAGATATCGAGCCGTGAAAATGTTGTCTTTGGTATTATAATATCATGTCGAACGTTGCAGAATTAAATGTCACCTAACAGTTTTTTATCACATACTGACATTTAAATGGCGAATTTTCGCAGCCCGTCCGAGTGCATTTTCATCCAATTCGGTGCATTGTAAATATTTTTCAAAATTTTCATCCCAAGTTCTCGTTCAAAGTTCATACTGTTACAAGTTCATTCGCGTGAAGTGTTGAACCACGCGAAAGGTCAGATGGTTTTCAGTAGCATTTTTTACGGATTGCGTAATACTAAACAGAGAGAAAAGATGAATTTGGTAATTTTTATTATTTAATGTCGATGTTCTGTAAATTTTCATTCTGCAAAACGAGGAGCAAAGAAATCTTCTCGATGAAGATTTTCGCGGGAAAAATCAAACGTGAAAAGATGTTACTGCGCTTAATTTTTTAGGTGGGTTTGTTTTTCCTTATCGATTGGAATTGAAAAATTGATATAAAGAAAAAGTGATAGATTTTGCGACAGGCAAAGGAATTAACTGTCGATAATTTGTGACGTAGTCGTTGCCAAGGTTGGTTGTTGGCTGCTCGGACAAGTACGTCATCAGCGGTGAGAGAGAAAATGCTCGAAATTAGCAGGCGCTGCTTTTATGAATGGACGCGGAGCTTGGGCGGTGACGCGTCTCGGCATCTCGCTTTAACGATCCAACTAAACGAAAAAGGGCGAGATCCTCCGAGAAATCCGACAACCGCCGCACCCAAATGCTCAAAAACATTGTGTTGTGACATTTTTGGTTTCCTCCTTTTCAATATTTCCTATTCAAATTTAAATTACATTTTTGTATTCAACTTGAATATGCTAACAATTTTCATTCAATTTAATCGATTTTCAGATAAAAACATTCATGAATGGCTCATTTATAAGTCTAATATTATATGACCCGTTTTTGAGCAATCTATAAATTTTAACTTGGGTTCATGAAGTTCTTTAAACTTAAAAATCGTTAAACTTCCTTATTTCTATAGCAAAATCACGTTTTGAAATACAGAAATGAATCACTGAAATAAACCATTCGAAACGAGTGAATTGGCTCAGAGAAACGAATTAAATCCTTCTGGACTGAACAATGGTGATGAACTGCGCGTCAACATACTCCGTGCGATTGCTCTCGGCATTGATCGAATGAATAGCACGATGAACGTATGGATTTATTGTTTCTTCTCTCGTTCTTCTTGGAGGCATTTGCGTCACAGTTTTCATCAATATCCCACGAGCGATAAGGGAAATATTCCATCGCAGTGTGCTCCAGACTGAAAACAAGAGAACGAGTCCTTTAATCTTTATCAAATTGAAAGTTACAAATTCATAAACCTGCAGAACTTACAAAAGTTTCGTTAAATAAATGATTTGACAAATTAGAGTTAATCTGATTGAATGGATTAAAAAATAAGTGACGCAACCTTTTTAGCAATCGAAATATCTTTGATTTTGAACATTATTTTTCATTCTTGTTGGATATATCAGTTGAGGAAGAACATTTTTGTTTCGTGGAAGGCGCAGTTGTCGAAAAGGAGAGCTTAGCTGCTAAGGCGTGGGTGGAGAAAAGGCTCCTATATTTCGTTGGTATGAAATGAGGGGTGGCTGAGCAAGGGTGGTCCGGACACCGATGAACGAACCCCGTTTTCCTCTCTGTTCTCGCCCGTCTCTGTCTGAAGGCGCGTGGGCGGATTCAAGGTCAACTCAAGAGCGAACTACGTAGTACAACGCCTCCGTGATGACGCTTCATGAGATGTACATACGTATAGGCCACAGGTATGCGTAGGTTCTAAACCAGCCTCAGTAACCTGCGGATAATAAACAGAAATGAGAAAAAGTGAAATTGAGGGGGAAAAATGAAATTGAAAGAAATACTTTTTGTAATTATGCACTTAGTTGATTGATTACATTTCCTGGAAAGATAGAATTGATTGAAAAATAATTTTTTCTTTCCAGTGAAAAAGATTTTCAGAGATAATAACGAAACTAATTTACTAGAATATTTTCATCCCTCGATCAATTTTTTTGATTTTATATTTTATTTATATTTTATGAATTTCGAATCTCAGGCTGCAGAAAATTTGTAGTAATAGAGCTTCATCATGATGACTTCATGACAAATAATAAGTTTCGTTTTTTTTTTCGTCTCTGTATCGTTGTATGGGGTATTGGCGAAACTGAGGGATATTTCTGAGCGAACGCACATTTAAGGATGTGATCATCAGATGGCGCCTGTCTTTATGTCCTTTTTTTAAATTTGTCTGAAAAGAAAAAAAAGTTATGGTGATGATATGATTGGGGAACATTTTTTAGGCTTTATTGCGAAACTCTGGAGGGATGGAAATAATTGATGCATAAACTCGTTGCACAGAGTCTCGGCAGGGTAATTTCTTCTCGATAACTCTTACCAATTGAATTATGCAAATCGATCCAGGGACAATGACAAGAGTATAATCAGAATCTTAGACCTTATGACTGCGCTCTCGTCGGTGCTTTGTTTTCAATTTCACTGCGATGGTTGTGTTGCGATGAATGTTGGAATAAAAACAGTCCCTGGAGCGCGAAAATAAATGAGTTCAATTTAAAATACCAATTTAACATAGCCGTTCTAAGAGTCAGAATATAATATTTCAAATTACAATTAATGTCAATTCCAACGATTCAATTTTTTATCATTTTGGAAGAAGTTTTTCAGTTAAAAAATTGTAATAAACGAAGTTTCTTTTAAAAAACATAAATATGATTTATTCAAGGCACTTACAGATAATCCTAATTCTAATACATTGATTCAGATTATAACGTCAGTGGAAAAAATGGATTAAATACAAAAGTGTAAAAGAAAAAAAAAGAAAAAGGAAGTCGATTGTCGTTTTAGTTACACAACGTCGGTTTTCGCATTGATACGAATTTTGTCCATTCCCACGCGCATCAAGAATTTTTCATTGTGAAGTAACTGTATGGCTTCGTCAAACCTCTCTTTCATGATGTGCTAGAAACAAAGAACAAACAATTTCGTTTAGTGACAAATCAGAAGTTTAGCCAGTTGCGTTCCACCAAAATGAACCGTCAACTTACCACTTGCGATGATTCCCTTAGTTCTTGTAACAACTTGTTTGTATACACGGTCCGGACTTTGTCGTTCTTTTTGAAGTGCTCTTTTATGCTGTCTGCTATTTTTTTACATTCCTCTTTATGGCTGGAAACTTGGCCGGTAGCCAAGATACCCATATCAATGAGTCCAGTAGTAGGATCGGTTACAGAATTTTTTATAGCCTCGAGATGTATTCTAAAACAGATTACAAAATTCATCTAGACCTTAGGTTTTAAAAAATATGTAACAACAATGTTACATAATATTAACTTAAATGGATCAAACAAGTAGTCAAACTTGAGCACTCAAATTACCTGCAAGCTTCTTCGACGTCTTTGACCTCGACTATAGGACTGAACCGCATCTTAGCATGGGCTTCGGCCAATCGAATCAAGGATTCTAATTGACGTGGATAGGCGGTAATCTGGCCAGGTTTTGCATTACGCCTCAAGTCCACGTAGGCTTTGATCAACCTCTGCTGAGCCTCGTCTCCGAGTTTAGGCTCGAAATGTTCTTTAGCGTAGACAAGATAGTCCCTCAAAATACTCATATCAACAAGATCGTCCTCATCTTCAGGCTCGTTTTGATAGTACAACGAAATCAAATGTTTCGCTAGTCTTCGATCAAATTTCTCATCTTGCGGATCCAAAATAAGGAAAATCAGATCGAATCTTGACAACAAAGTGTGAGGTAAGTTCACATTGTCTATGATCTGAAACGAAATTAATTCATTTTCGTAAGGAAATTGTGATTTTCCAAACTTTATTATATTAAATTTAGTATTCCAATTTGATTACGGATTTTCCATGGTTCCATTGAGATTCGACAGGGTTGGCAGCAGCTAGGATGCTCGTTCTTGCGTTCAACTGGCAAATGATACCAGCTTTGGCTATGCTGAGTGTCTGCTGCTCCATCACTTCGTGCAAAACCGAGCGCGTTGTGTCGTTCATTTTGTCAAACTCGTCAATGCAACAGATGCCATTATCAGCGAGAACCAATGCGCCGGTTTGCAGCACCATCTGACGTGTTTCCGGATCCCTCGTGACGTACGCTGTCAACCCAACAGCACTTGAACCTAAAAAGAATAAACATTTTTTTAAATCACGTCCCCATCGACAATTTTGAATTTCATACCCCAAAAGAAGTACTTTTCAATTACCCTTTCTTTGATGGATACTTGAGCTTTATTCATTTCATTATAGAATTTTACATCTCATTTCACGTACCTTTGCCACTGCTGTATTGAGACCTGGGAACGAGATTGTAAACATAAGATAACAATTGAGACTTGCTGGTACCGGGATCACCGCACAAAAGTATGTTGATGTCAGAACGGAAATGAGTTCTTCCCGATACTGTATCTTTATTCCGCGTGCCGCCGAACATTTGTAGCAAGATTCCTTTTTTAACGTCCTCGTTCCCGAAGATGCTGGGCGCGAGATTATTGGCCAGACGTTCGTAAACGTCTGGCTTTTGCGACAGCAGTTTCAAAATTTCAACTCGGTCAGGGGTGAAGGCGTGTTTCTGCCCGTCCTCCATATCGTGCAACCTAATAACACCAAAGAATGGTTAATTCAATCGTCAAACAATGTTCATACAACATCTAGCAAATTATTTTTGCTAAGATATAAAACTGAAATTATTTGTTTGTCATGATTTAGCACTCTAATAAAAACAAATTTCTTCAATAAACCATCGTTGTCTACCTTTTGGAATCTTGTTTTCTGAAATGGATGACATCGATGTGAGTCTTGTATACTGATCCGACGTTGGACATGCGTGGGTTAAGTTGAAACGGCACGGCTCGATAGATGCCGGTTACAGCGACTCGGTCACCAGCGTGGACAGCATCCACAAGGTCATTGTGAGCAAACAGAACGACCGTCTGCGGCGTGCTGCCAGCGCTCATATCGTCCGGCGACTCCTGCAACTTGACCATCTGCTTGTCCGAGAAGTGGCTCCGGTTGTGAATGAGAGTGAAGCAGAACTTGTTGTTGCATTGCGTGCAGAGCGTGGGCTCCGTGATGCGGCCTCGCTCGATCTCAGCGTTGCACGTGTGCGAGCACATTGTGCACTTGAAGAAACCCTCGCGCATCTCCGGCAGGATGTTGGAAGTTCGGATTACCATGCCGTGCACCGTCACAAGCTGGTCGATATCCTCCGGGTTGAGTTCCCTCATATTTTTGGTCGTCGTGACATTGAACGGCCGGACCTGAATCTGATGGCTGAGAACCACACCCGAGTTCTTCTCGAAGAACATCTCGTTCGCCGCCATGTCAAACACCGGCAGCAGTTCTTGTGGATAGCTGATCAGTCGCTTGTACAAATCCTCGTTGAAGCTCTGCAGGTGAGCACAGTTTAGGTTCAAAAATGGCTCCTCCAGGAGAGCAATCTCCTCGAGCTTCTGCATGTACAGTGGCTCCGTGAGGTCCAGCGTCTGGGGCAGCTCATCGTTCTCTGCCTCCGGGTCGATGAAACGCTCGATGAAGTATTTGAATTGCTTCTTGCAGCGGTTTACAGAGATGTCCGTACCCCAGATCACGAGGTTGGCATTGCCTGCATCGTCGGGCTCGGACGATGGCGGAGCACCTTCTTCAGGAATCTTCAAAAATGATTACAAATTCATAAATCACGGTTTTACGAAAATAAAAATCTGTATAAAAAAAGAACCAAAAATGATAAAGGATTGAAAATACAAAATGGACTTTGAAATTTAGAGAATTATGTTCTACATAAAAAGGAGAATTACAGGGTCTCGGTTCAACATTCGCAGTCGTTTTTCTCCGCCAATGTCAGTTCTTCGTTTGATCGGAGTACCATGAACACTTCGTGGCCCAATGGAAGACATGGAACTTGGAGTTCCATAATTGAGCGGCGAGGACAGATCAACATCAAAATTTGGCACGAACGGGCTTGTGATCGGAGCTTTATACGGTGATGAGGGGGCTGCTGACGATGACCTCTCTGAGGTTGCAGGAATCGCACTCGACCTTCCTCCTTGCCACCTAAGTGGAGTTGTGGTCCTTGGCCCTGCACCTGATACAAAAGTAAACATTCGTAAAATGTTGTCACCTGTTTTTTATCATTCTCAATTTATCTCTCATTTTATCTCTTTGTCTCAACTTCAATTTGTTTACATAATAATGTCAAGGTCAGGGTATAATAAATAAACAATCATTTGTTTGTTGTAAAATGATCATTATTTTCATTCTGTTTTTTGATAGAACAAACAAATTGAGGAATGTAAATAAATAAAATGATTGATTAATTAATACCAGGCCTGGAAGGGGTGCCATTTACTCGAGACGATCTGCTGGACCTGGAGCTGGGCGTTGTGGCTTGTTTAGGAGTGCGAACCCGCGGACTCTGTTCGCCGTTTTGTTGTGGCGTGCGCGGAGTTCTCACAGGACTCGACATCTTGCGATTGTCAAATATAAAATTGCCCGAATATTAAAACTTCACTTCTTATTCTTCCGGATGTATAAAAACTGAACAAAGATACAGGTGGTGTACACAGTAAACAGTTTCCCGCTAAAACTAATAGACCTCCATCGTGTTGCCAACTTGTAAAATTTCAATCGTTTCTGATTAAACGACGTTTTCTCTCTTGTGTTCGAAACTTTCATCCTCTTTTTCTCGCGGGATGGATGTGAGCGAGAAAGAGAACATTTTTGGAACTCTATTAGCAGTGGATAAAGCAGATCGCTATGAATAATGAACAAATATTTGCAGTAATCTTTTATACCTGTAAAATAGAGAAAATGTCCAAATATTATGATTATTACTTTCATTAATTTGAAGATTTTTTTGTTAGTAATGTTAATTTTTCTTTGGAACAAAAAAAAGAAATCAAAAATAATTTTGAATGAAAAAATAATACAATTCGAATAAAATATGATAAATAAATATTATTTAAAAATTGTAGAATAATAAAATAATAAAATGAAAATAAATAATCGAAACACAAAATGTATAACATTAAACATAAAATGTTCATCATCAATTTAAGCAACAAATAATAAATATGCACGATTCAATCATTGTTTAAATATGAAATTATATTCAATAAAAATTACAAATAATACTTTATTGAAACTTCTGTATAGTAGAATTTACAAAAACACTAACATTTTTACAAAAATATATAAAGTCAGAAAAAATATTGAAAGTTTATCTTTAAAAAGTGTACAAAATATTTCATGATATCGTTTCGAAAGTTTTTCTTTATTTACGTGAAATTGTAATACAATAACGTGTTTTAAGTTTAAAAATTAAAAAAAAATATATAAATGTATCTAAAACTTATTCATTTGACATTGAAATTCAAGTCGTTAATTTGTCATATGTAATATTGGAATTTTTTACATGATGCGATAACCCTTTCAAAAAAATAATGACTCTTATAATTTTCTGTGGAGGTGACTCAGGATTTCGCTCCCCACCGCGAAATCAAATGTTCAATTTAGCATTTTCATTCAAAAATGGCGCGCCGAACAACAATTCGCTTTCACCCGCATTTATCGATGCAAATAAACAAAATAACAGAAACAAAAACAATCACAGTTCTAGAAAAATGTCTCTTCTTCATCCGATCAAATTTTTGGTAACACAAATCCGAAACTTAACACTTATATCTGTCGAATGTTGCAAAATGTAATTGGCGCGCGCAGCAATCGCCATGTTTATCAATTAACAAATGCACTTTCGCGAACAGTCACGCGTATCGTCATTAGTTGCAGCGTATATAAACCCACTGCAACCGCACTTGTGTCAAAAGTGACTCTGTTCGTTCCAGCGTTGTGAAAGTGACAGCTCTCATAGGTGCGCGATCGATAGGCATAAAAAAGAGGTCAAAAATATTTTTGGTCTTCGGTACAATCCCAGAGTCTATTAGAACTCTAAACATGAACAGCGACATGTCAGATTTGAATCATTTTAAGGCTCACCTGCAGACCAACAACAACAATGAGACGCGTAGATTTTTGACGGAAAAAAATAATACGAGCCTGTCCCACATCACGGGTAAATTGCTTGCTCTGTTTCCCGTCTTGCAGGACAAGAATTTCACCATCTATTGGAAAGGTAATAACAATTTCATCATCTCTACGTTTTTTTACATCAGTTACGTTTTTTACATCATCACTTATTTTACAATTGACTTTTTCGTTTTCAAACGTTTGCAAAAGTTATTAATTTTGAAAGGAAAAACCAGTTAAGTATATGTAAATCTTATACCACTTCACTGGTTATTTCTAACTGACACAGAATTGATATACAAGTATATTCTTATAAAAAAATGTTATTGTGACTCATTGTATGAGTCACTTCCTTTTTTCATGTCTGTCATATAAAATAATAAATATTTACAAATTATTAGAGTTAGATAACAAAAAGTTATCCGCGGACATCGCCTTTGATGGTTACATAACAAACCAGTTTTTTGAAACGAATCGCACAGTCATTTTTTGAGATTTTTAAATTTTTTTCACATTTTTAAATATGTCAGACTTGAAAATTTTAGATTCAACTCATTTTTCGATAAAGTTCATTTTTTATGAAGTTTAAACAATGTTAATAATGAGGATTATCAAATCATTTGATTTAATAATTGTTACTTAAATCCTGTTTTTTTCATTTTAGACGAAGATTCTGACGACGTCTCAATAAAATCAGAAGAGGACTGGAACATCTTCCTAACATGTAGTCGTACCAAAGGATTACATTGCGTGCGAGACATCTACGTAACTTACCAGCGCTCAAAGCCAAGTTCCGACAAAGACATGCACATTTACATGTCGCTGCCCGATCTTTCAATGACTCCAGGTTGTTCAAAATCCGACAAGCCGATTCACCCGGGAGTGGTTTGCGATTCCTGCGAGAACAACATCGTTGGCACGCGGTACAAGTGCCTTGTCTGCGAGGACTTTGACCTCTGCGCCAACTGCGAAAAACTTGGTCTACACAGTCAGCATTTCATGGTCCGCATCGTGCGGCCGGAACTGTGGAACCGCCACTGGGGTTCTCGTTTCTCCAAGGACCTCTTCCGACAGATCAAAAAGACCACGAAAATTGAGGGCCATCATCGGCGCCACAGTCATGGCCATCATGAAAAAAGGTCATGTCCCGTCAAGGACGACAAGGTCTCCTGGATCGACTTGTTTGCCCAGGTCATGAACAACTGGGGCAAGGTCATCAATGACGAGTCCGAGGAAGAAGTTGCTGGTGTAAATCAACCCAGAAATCAACCTGATACAAATCCGGAAAACCGCCCGGAGGAGAAACAACCGTCAGAGAAAATGGGCGCTGAAAAAGAAAACAAGACTGAGGACAAAAATCCTCAAAACAAGTCGAAGGAAGAGAATCACAAAGGTGAAAAGCAAAATGAGAAGATGGAACTTGACGGCTGTCAAGCTGAAGCTAAAAAGTCTGAGAGCAACAAAATTTATCCGAAACTTCCAGAAAAATCGGCTGAGATGGATGATGAGGACTGGGCCATGGTGAATGATGATGCTAGTAACAGCCAGACTAGACCCGCGTCACCAAGAGTACGTTTCTAGAAAAATGTTGAGACGGTATCATTAAACAATGATTTTGAGTTTTGTATTTGATTATAGGGTTCGGAAACGAGTGGATCGGCCGAAGAGCGATTTGATTCCTCGCGTTCGCCGCAGTTGTTGCAAGCGTTGCAGAGAATGCGCGAGACAGGATTTAATAACCAGCTGATGGCGGAGATCATGGAACTGTGGCTGCAAAATAACGCGAAGTAAAATGTTTTGTTACTACGATATATAATCTCAGTGTTAGATTTTCAAATTGTAGGTACATGTTATTGAGTATTTTCAACCATATAAAATTTTATCCAATGAAATATCAAGTTGGAATGTACGAACTTAGCAACCAGCTGTTAAATTTTGTTAAACTAAGTAAAATTGTATGAACTTAGTAAACAGCTGTTAAACTTCGTCTCTTCACATGTCTTACTATATTAATATATTAATATGTTACTATATTACTATGTACTGTGGGTTTATAATTGTTTCAAATAAAGATGCATGAATAGCATTACCATCAGTTTTATTTAAAAATAACAACGAGCCTAATTTACAATCCATCGCAGTATTCCCGGACTTTCTGTGGATTTGATTTACAAATCGCTCTCAATTCTTGCAACCCAAGTGGCGTAATGTCTCGGACCCATTTACGGTTCTTGAAATACTCCATTGTGTTTTCGTATTCTTCGTCATTGTAATTTTCCATTTTCACAGGAACGAAGGGATCGAGGTGTTCAAAACCTTCCTTGGATAAAAGGTAATGTGGATAAATCGAATCTCGCCTTTCCTGTATAAAATAATTAAAAATTTATTTATTACATCCAACTAAATATCATTTTGTAAATTCACGTTTACTTACTTTTTGTGCCCTCTTATCAACCGTGACAACAATTGCTCCGTTTCGCCAATCACTTTGAGTGATTTTCAAAAACGGTTCCGTTATGGTAACTTGACTCGTTGGCACAAACTTTTTCAGATCGTTCTTGATCCTCGTGTAGTCGGCGTAGAATCCGTTAAAGCCATCGATGACGACCAAAGTTTTGCAAAGTCCAGCATTACTTGCTAATTTAATCTCATCCATGATTGCATTGATGATGTCACAGGCATATTTGATGCGGTTTATACCGAATTCCACAAGCTCCAGATACGAAGATCCTGCTGGTGACGATTCTTGGGGACCCCAGATGTATTCTTTGGTTAATTTCAACTGAAATTGTTATAATCATTCTATGTCAATTTTTTATAGTCATTCTATGCACATTTTTTATTTAAAATGTTTCAATTCAAAAAATAAAATTTAATTATATTAATTAAACCAAAAGGAAATGAACAGATGAAAATTACTTCTTTTAGTAAGAGAAAATTTTGTTGTTTGAAGTTCATCAGCCAGGCTGCAGCATCTACTGGTATGTCCCAACAATTCGGTCGAGTTTTAGATGGAGCGAATTCTTTCGGATATTCAAACAACTCCAAAACTGAAAAAATTCAGTAGTTCAATAGTATAATTATGATATCAATATATTATATTAACTCAACATGATAAATTTAATTAAAATAATTTTAAAAAATGTATAGTCACCCCAAGGTACATGAACAATTAATTTATTCGTCACAAAACCGTAGTGTAAAATGTGAGCGAGTGTACAAGATTTTCCAGATCCTGTCTCTCCAACTGATTTTTTTATTAAGAAAAATCATTAAAAAATGATTAATAATTCAAAATAGATACATCAAAAATAACAAAGAAAAGTGATTTTTAAAAGGATACAGAGGACATATTTGTTGACAGGCTTAGAATAATCAGCCTCTCTGATATAATTCATAATTTCAATCGCCGGCGGCCGAATCATCAGACAATTTTCTCGGAACGTTTCCATTTGGATTTTGAGCGGCTTAGGTATTCCACCGAGTTGAAACAACTGTTTTCTGTGGTCCGGTGAAATTGTATAGAACCTGTGAAGGTGACTTTCCGTGTGCTTCGACGGGTCATTTTCGTAGGTGCGAAATTGCTCGAGTGGTTCCTGCGGTGTTTGAACTTTTTTCGCTGTCACTGTGCTGTACGACGCCAATTGTTTCACGCTCAACCTCCGCATTGCCGATTCTAACAAGATAAACAATTCACATTTTGATTTTTATATAGTTTCGTTCAAGACATTTTCGAGACGTTGCACAACATTGTGAAACCGTTATTCACTTACGAATACAAAGTGTCATTTTTGCAGTCAATGATCAAAATTCAGCGTTAAAAAATCATATGTTCTGTTTTTATTTATTCAAAATATTAAACAATGGTTTATTTGCACTATTTTTGAGGTTAGGTTGTTTCAACACTACATCATCTAGTCTCTTCGGAGTAAAGTGTGCTGCCACCTAGTGGCCGGATGAATGAATTCTAGAGTTTTCTCATGAGTGCATTTCGTGTGTTGATTGTAAACACAAACCGTTCCACAAAAGTATTGCAATTTAAAAAATGGATAATTAAAATCAAGATGGACAAGTTCCCTCTCAGTTAGTTAATAAAATTAAAACAAAAATCACGAAACATAGGATCTGATTATCGGACAACGACGCGCGAAGAGAATCAGCCAGTTTAGAGCATTTGTTTACTTTTGTTTAAAAACAATTTTTTCACCAGGTTTTTATTTCACGGATTTAAAACAGTGAAATTTGAGCCATGAATTTGGAATTACTCGGTGAGTATTGTTGTGTAAAGTGACTAAAAAACCTTTTTGTTTTGTTTACTAATTTTTGGTCGTTGCAGAATCGTTTGGACAAAACTATCCGGAAGTAAGTAAAATGAAAAAAAAAAGAGATCACTTAAAACAGCAACAACAATTTCAAAGATATCGAAAATAACAACGCCATCTGATTTTTAGGAATTCGATGGCACTCTCGACTGCATCTCCCTCGCAGTCACCTGCACATTTAACAAACGAGGAACTTTGTTGGCAGTCGGCTGCAACGATGGGAGAATTTTCATCTGGGATTTCCTGACCCGAGGAATCGCCAAGATGATCAGTGCTCACGTCCATCCAGTTTGTTCTCTATGGTTAGAATTAGGATATAAAAAATAACAGAAATATGATAAGTGCCGAAGTATTTTACATATGGTCATAATTGTGGTCCATATGTGAACCAAATATGCAGAATGATTATATATATTTGACCATATACATAATCATATATAATCTTTTATAACCATATATGTGATATGTAATCTTATATGATTATAATGTTTTGTTTATGGTACACACACGGCTTCAATATATTCCATTTATGTTCCGTTCATTGAGCCACAAATGAATGTTTAATTGGGTATTTTTACTCGATACCAATTCTAGTACTAAAATGAATACTAAATTTTAATTTGCAGTTGGTCGAGAAACGGGTACAAATTGTTGAGCGCGTCGACGGATAACAATGTTTGTATCTGGGACATTCTCTCTGGAGAGTGCGATCAAAAGTACAGATTTCCGTCACCAATTTTGAAGGTCCAGTTTCACCCGAGAAATCAGAATAAATTTTTGGTTTGTCCGATGAGACACGCTGCTGTAATTGTTGATGTTGAAGGAACACATAGAGTTTTACCTCTTGATGAAGATGTACGTTTTTAATATATCAGATATGATTTTTTTTATCATATAAAGGTTATATAGTGTCAATATGATGACGATATAATGATCATTTATGACTATATATAAACCATATTTGCTATATAGAACATAATTCAAGATTTATTGTTCCTAATATATTATTACCATTTTACCACACGTTCTTTTTTTATATTTTTTATAATTTGGTAAAAAAGAACTAATTCCATGAGTAACATAAATGACTAAATTATTTACCAGAGCGACTTGAACATCGTTGCTTCGTTTGACCGGCGAGGAAACTACGTGTACACTGGAAACGCCAGAGGACGCATCCTGGTACTGGACGCCGAGAGTCTAGCGGTCAAGGCGTCATTCAAAATATCTCAAGGGACAGCCAGCAATACAGCAGTCAAAAGCATAGAGTTCGCCAGAAGGGGTTCCTGTTTTCTCATCAATACTTCCGACAGGGTAATCAGAGTCTATGATAGCACTGAGGTTCTCGCCTGCGGCAAGGACGGCGAACCCGAACCGATTCAGAAGCTGCAGGACCTGGTAAACAAAACGATGTGGAAGAAATGCTGCTTCTCCGGCGACGGCGAGTATGTTTGCGCTGGCTCAGC
Source organism: Trissolcus japonicus (assembly GCA_030522925.1). Classification (NCBI taxonomy): domain Eukaryota; kingdom Metazoa; phylum Arthropoda; class Insecta; order Hymenoptera; family Scelionidae; genus Trissolcus; species Trissolcus japonicus. The sequence continues at coordinate 13,258 of JAPYZS010000314.1, read as the reverse complement.
TAGGCAGCATGCGCTCTATATCTGGGAGAAGAGTATTGGAAATTTGGTCAAAATTCTGCACGGAACTAAGGGCGAATTGCTCCTGGATGTTGTGGTAAATGTTTTGCTATTTCAATCTCTTCAAAAAAAATGTAACAATTGGAAATGAAAAATTGTTCAAACTATTTTTAGTGGCATCCAGTTCGTCCGATAATTGCTTCGATTTCATCTGGGGTGGTTTCAATTTGGGCCCAAAATCAGGTAGAGAATTGGTCGGCGTTTGCCCCGGATTTCAAAGAGTTGGATGAAAATGTCGAGTACGAAGAGAGAGAAAGCGAATTTGATCTAAGCGACGAAGACAAATCGGTTGTTCAAGGCGAAGAGGCACAGGATGAGGAGATCGAAGTCGACGTTGCTTCGATCGACAGAGTTGCTGCGTTTTGCAGCTCTGATGAAGAGACTGAAGACATAGGATCTCTACAGTTTCTGCCTATTTCACCGGAAGTGGAAGATTCTGAAGATGCTCAAGTCCCGCAGCACGATGCCCCGGCTAAGGAACATCGGTCTCATGAAATTCATTTGCAAGGAGCACCTATTGATGGTATACACTTTTCCATTTTTTGTTTGTTTAAAGATTAATTTCGGAATTACCTAAGTACTAGTTACGAATTAAATTTACGAATCATCATACGTCCTTCTTACAAATTTTCAGAAACTCATCCACTTTTAAGTAAAGGAAAAGATAAGCCTGCTGCAAAGAAAGGAAGACCGCGACTGGAGCATCGTAGAGGAAAATAACGAAAAACATAATACAATTTATAAATTAAACCAGACAAAATTTCGCGACCTAAAAATAAATACTTTCTGAAAATATGAACTTTTAATGCATTAATTTGAATCAAATTTGAACTAAGATGCATGGTTTCAGCATTAAGTGAAGAATCAACGTTGTATGAAATGGAGATATTTAAATGGCAAAAGATTGACCATATTAAATAAGCCATATAAATTTTAAACATTTGCAATCGTAACTTCAAAAATGCTATGTTAACTGCTCCGCTGGAACCGGTTTGATTGAACTTTGAAAAAATCCTTTCGATCTCAGTGCATTCAAACTTTTTTTAGTACTGGGCAATAGAAGAAATATTTTTTTAATAAAATTATTTAATTCAACGGTCGTTTGTTATGTATCAAACCAGTTTTCAAAATACAACATATTTACAAATATTCTTTATAGTCGCTGATATGCAGTTTGGCAAAAATGAAATAAATATATAATGAATGATGGAAAATAAAATTACGCGAAGTTAATCGAATTCGTTCGTCAAAAGCTTCGCATCATACTCAGCCTATATTGCAAAAAACGACGCTTTTGGTGTTACAAATGTAAAAAATTAATCCTTTTTTTCAAACAAATACTATCATAACCCTACGAACAAATTACAGAAATAAATAACTTTTATGTTACATTAACAATGTATAGAACATTCGCTTCATAAAACGCCTCATTATCCAACGATGTTAGTTCACGTTCCGTGAACTTGATCGAGAAAGTTCTCCAGGTCTACTCCGTTCAACATCGCTAATTTTTTAACCTAGAAAAACGAACATTAACAATGATATTATTAATACACTTTTGAACATCATTTTTAAGCTTTTAAAATTAAATTCAAATTCAAATCACCTCTTCTTTAGGTTTTCTTTTTCTCTTAGATTTTTCTTCCACGCATTCGTCTTTATTGTTTTCCTCGACTCCTTTCAACGCGGGCGAAGACGTAGCCAGTGGTTTTGGGATATCAGTGATCACGATCTCATCAGTGTTACAAAATTTGGCCGGAGGTCTTCTCTGCCTTTTAAGCGTTGTTGCTGGTGGTTGCCCTGCGCGTTTCGCTGGGGCCCTTTTCTTTGGCTTAGGTGGCAGATCAAACAGGGTCTGGTACTCCGTGGGCTTCAAATTGTAATCCCTGCCATCTTCATCCGTCAATCGAATCTCCAATTCCGAGTTACTGCACCGTCTCTTCCTCTTCTTGTTGACACAATTACTCTCATCATAGACAATCTTTATAAACGCCTGGACACCGTTTTGGGACGTGTTTGATTGGATACTGTCCTGCTCGCTCTTATTTGCAGGCACAAGTTGCAAAACCTCTAGAACGCCCGGCACCTGTGCTTCCTCCGTCGGTTTCTGGGCATCCATGATGCGACGAGAACTCGACCTCGTTGTCCGCTTCTCCGCGCTCTCCTCGTCACTAAACAGATCCCTCTTCACCTGCTCCACCTTCAATTTGTGCGCCCACTTTTTCTCATTCTTGTCCGGTTCGGGTTCCGTTACCTTATTTGTTTCTTTTTTCACCTCCATTTGCTTCTCGCAGACCTCGTTCTTTTTGATCGAAACTTCTTGGATTTTTCTCTGTCTGCCGTACTTGAGCGTCATCAAGTTGTGCATCTTTGGTTTCTCCACCTTGCTCTTGGTTTGAACATTTTTCAAAGCGCTCTTCATCCGTTCCTTCTTCTGTTCCAATTGCAACTGAAACTTCTTCTTTCCGGGTGACAGGGTGCACAGTTTCGTTCGAGATATACTCGGGATGAGTCGAGGGTCCAGGGGCATCGAAACTTTTGTAATGCTCACAATTTTGGGCTTGGCTGAATCCATCATGGCTGTGATCTTCGATGCCAAGTTTGTCGTGTTCTCGATTCCTGCTTTGGAACTTGACGGTGTTTCTGAAATTATTGCTTCTTCGTTTTCATCTTTAGCTGGTGTCTCCTGAAAATAATTCCAACATTGTTAGATAAGTTTTTGTTGCGACAATTTTCATTCAAATTTTTGTAATTTTTAATTTAGTACAATTAAAAAACGCACCCAGTCCGTGCACAGTAGAAGCCGAATTCTGCTTTATTTTTGTTATTGTTTCGCACGGTGCACGGCCGCACGGACTGGGTGCGAATAGCCACAGTCTTTAAAAAATCACATTACATTATTGTTGCAGTTTTATTAATTAATTCGATGGCAATTAACATAATTGCAATTCATTAATCGTGTCTAATTTGTTTCACAAGTATTTGTTGATAATTGTGTATTTAGGAGAAGTTTAAAATTTAACGTTGACTACCTTTATTGCATTGTCCTCTTCCGCTTCAGTTTTGTTAAAAACAGGAAACACTTTTGCAGGCGAGGCTTCATGTTCCAAGGTCACTTTTTCATGCTCGACCTCGTCAGTTAATGGAGTACAAGTCGCCTCGGTTGAGATCTTGGACAAATCTTTGTTTTGGTTCATGCTGTTCGTTTCATTGTAATAATCTGAGACTGACTTGTTCGGTGTTTTTCTTGTCTTCTTCTTAGCAGACTTAGGGGACGCTGTGGTGTAAGAAGTATCACTGTTTGAAGTGTAAGAAGAATTGCTGGATGAAGATGAAGTGTCGCTGGCGGATGAATCGCTGTCGCTGTCAGAGGAATCGAGTCGCGACTCGCTGATGTGAATCTCTTTTACCACAGTCGTTGATACATACTTCTGTTCTGAATCTTTCGTCGCAGTTGCTATCTTCAGTTCCTTCTCTGCTTCCTCTTTAGGCAGATTTTCTTTGATCACCTCAAACTCAATTATCTCAGAAGTGCAGGAAGGACTCTAAAAAATGTCACACATTTCTTAATATTTTGAACGCTTTTACATTATAAAAATTTGACAAATTTGGCAAACAGTATTTGTACAAACTGTTGTGCTGTCTTATGATTTTGTTTTGCGGTTTACTTTACCTCCTTTGCGTTGTGATTGTCCATGCGCTTAATAAGTTTGCTTAAATTTCTCGTCTCCTCGGGATGATAATAATGAGCATTGCCGAAATTAGCTTTTATACTGTCCATAGTTTTATCCATAGGATTAGGTGTGAACACAATGCAAGGCGTTGGAGGGATGTCTGGAGTTGTAACGAAATTTTGCATCTTGACAGATTCGTCACTGATCTTGAGGTAGTTTGATAGCGTGCTGTTTCCGGGTGTGTGCAGTCTCGGTGTTGGCGGAATGTCCAGCAACATGTTGTCTTCCAATTTTCTCGGAGTCTTGATAGATGAAACAACCTAAGAAAAATAACATGAAATAATAGAAAACCCATAATAAAAAATGAAAAAGAAAAAACAGTTCATTATGAAAATTGTAATTAATTTTGTTAAAACATAAGTACCTTCGTATCAAGAATTGGTGAAACATCAATAGTTCCACTCACAACCTTAGTCACAGTGGTTGTGATGGTTTTCAACTTTGCGTACTTTTTCACAGGTCGCTTCTCAGACACTGAATTGTTGGCCGAATCCAATGAAAGATCCGATTTGTTTGTTAGATTAACTTCTTCAGTCTTGTCTTGAGCACTGTCCGTATTCAAATTCTTCTCCTCCTTCTTCGCAATTTGTTCCAACTTTTCTTTCGGACATTTTTTCAGCAGACTTTCGAGCTGCTTGTTTGCATCCATTGCAAGAGACGCCCTCAGATCCTCGTCCCAGCTTTTCTTCGATTTTGGTTTCTCATTTTTCAGAGAAATTTTCTCGTTTTTCGGCGCAGCTTTCTCATCTTTCAGCTCACAAACTTTCTCTTCAATCGGTTTTGATTGCTCCGTCATCTCTTCCGGTAATTTGTTAACTTTACCAGCGAGTTGTGTCTCAGTTTTTGTTGCCCTGGAATAACTTTCCCTCGGTGATTGCGAACCCAGGATCATGCCCATGCCCGTATACTTTTCCCAACAACTGCTAACTTGAGGCAGCGGGCTCATGGTCGCCTCTGCTTTGCACATCTTAAGTGTTTTCTGCGAATCTGGCGGAACGAGCGGAGGAGAGGTGAACAGGGTGGCTCTGCAAAGGGACTTGGATCGTTTTCGCAACATGTCCGGTGCGGCATTTTTCGTAACGGAGAAGCTCTTCTTTGGAGTATCGAAATCCAAAGCTCGCACGTGGCTGCGTCTACGCGGTGTCGACAAACTCAGTCGCTTGTTTTTGATCTGGCCTCTCACCGAGGGCGTTCGTTTTGGCATCAGATCGAAATTCGTCCCTTCCAGTTCCATCTTGTCCGTGGAGTAATCCATTAGTTTTTCAAACTCTTTTGGTTTCTCAGACTCAGAACAATCGAGTTTCTTATCCACGAACTTGAGCAGCGGTGTGAACCCCGTGCTCGACATGCAGAATGAGTCGAGATTCAAAATTGGCATGTTCTCCGCGTCCATGCACACACCGGTGGTACTATTTTCGGCCCCATAAAGCGTCAGGGATTCCGCAACGGGGGCCGGATCTTTTCTTTCAGTCAGATCGATCACAGTCTCATCTTCCACGGGACTTTTGCTCTGACCTTCAGGCTCCTCGGGAATCGTCATAGGATGAACGATCTTGCTCTTGTTCATCTGCGAGCGCAACGTTCTTTTTGTACGCGTAGGCACTGCGACGATGTTTGTTTTAATTGGCGGAGGTTCAACAGGAGCTGAGACAGGTTTTGGCTCTTCTTGAGGCGCAGACACCGGTTCTACTTTTGTCATTACTGCCAATGGAACGTTCACAGTCTTCAGATATAACGCTGGTGGTTCTTCTGTAAGATTGAGAAACAATAGTAAGAGAACATCGATCATTTTCCTATTGAATTTTTATTCTAAATATTTTAACACTAGAAAGCCTGAGGGAGGCAAATTTGTTCTTTTTCATATTTTAAACTTCTACTAAAATACATTTTTTTCAACAAATGCTTGTGACATTTTTTGACATTTTATAATTTTGGTATAAAAACATTTGTACAAAAAAAAGGTTGAACAAATTTTGCAGAAAAAAATGCAGACTTTCTAGTGTTAACGAAAATGTAAAGGTATAAAGACTTACGTGCAGGACCTTTTGGCCTAATGGGAATATAACCACATTTTGCTCTTGGAAAGTGATTATCTGCAATAAACAATCGTCAAATTAAAAAATTTTCAATCAAACTGAGAAAAAAGAGACATTATTGAATCAAGCGTACAGTTATTAAAATAATACGAATTTTCAATTTCCTCCTTCGTTGAGTAGACTAACGTTGGAATCGTAGGAACTGGTTGTAAAGTGGCAATGCTCTCTTCAACCGTTGTCGAAATGGATTTGCTAACACTCGAACTGTTTGAGTTAAGATTCGTCGTTTCTTTCAACCTAGGCGCTTTTTGTTTTCTGCTAGTTCTGCGACCTGATTTAAGTTCTGGGTTGGGCTTCACAGGTTCTGTGGGTTTTTCAACCTCACGGTCTTCCTCTTTTTCATCACTGCACGTCACCGGTTCGTTCGGCTGATTCGGCGCGCTGTCATCCAAATCTGGAATAGAAATGTTCACTTTTTCAGCGAGCGTTTCCAGGGGCGCTGAATTTGCAACGACATTGGTGTTCATCTGATTCGTGATGTTTGCGTTTATGATGCTCATCACTGCAGCGGCGTTCTGGTCATGCAGAGCAGTTTCAACGTCATTTTCAGTTTCCTTTATGCTTTCAACAGTTGAACCTTTTCCCCTTGAATCGAATATAAATTTTGCCCAATTTAGTAAACTATAAAAATTAGTCTTAAGAGAGAAAAAAAAATCTTACTAAAGTTTTATGAACAATATCAATTGCTTGGAAACAAAAACGGATTATTCCATTCTTCAATTCTGAGAAATCTCAAAATTTCTGGGATGTAGATACAACATTTCTTAAATATCGAATCTTTTTCCTAATTTAATTGAAAGTAATTTCTGCAATTTTTGTATGTGGAATTATCTGATTTTGTTTGTTGCGTCTTTGATTACATACTCTTGAATAGTTTTCTTTTTTTTGGCATCACAGTCTTCGTCAGGACTTGTTTCCGGCTCCTCAATCTGTCCGATCATCTCGTTGATAAATTGCTCAAACACCGGATCATTTTCTGTTACAGTGACGACGCTAGTTTTGATAGCATTGTCAAGTTCAGTCATCAATGACGTATTTGCATCTGTACCTTGCGTCTCACACTTCTCCTCCTTCGTTGAGCTCTCATTGATCACCTTATTCATAGCTTTGTTGATGTTATCAGCTATCCTCTCTTGAATTTCAGTCCGAATCAATAATTCTTTGGTAATTAACTGCAACAACAAACGAAAAAAACTATTACAAAAAATAAAATTTCAGGGTTGCTTTTTGTTGGATCACAGTCGCAACTTACGCTCAGATTTTCAATGGGCTCAGCGTTCCATTCAGGCTCCAACGGCTCGTTCCCGTCGTAGGGCATCGTTTGCACCTCCGAATTCGCATAAGTCATTAACTCGTCCGTGCTCGTTGCCATCGTGCACTTCTTCACATTATCTCTGTCCGGATCTGCGACTTTCTCAGCATCCAGGCTCAACATTTTGTTACATTTTACCACATCCGAAATCGCACTTTCGTTACTGTCAAATTCCTTAAACGCATTTTGCAATTTGGCATCGCTTTTGCTCCAGGACGAATGACCGGGCAAACTTTCAAGGGGCGTTGCCTCCGTTCTGTCAGAATCTGTCCGAACGAAATAAAAACATTCGAATCAATTTGAATCGCGTATTGATACTCTTTTCATGACCAAAAGTCTGAAACTTACTCTGATTACAAATTTGTTCGATGGATTTGTCTAAATTTAATTTTGCCCTCTTGTGACGGTCACGTTCGGTATTGCTGTGCCGCCTTTTACGAATGCTTCCAGAAATAATTGGAGAATCACCTGTTTGGCTGGTTGGCTAAAATTCAAAACGTTTAGTTTGTCTTTGTTCTACGACCACTAAAAACATTATTTTTGTATTTCTTTATTAAGAAATATGTTAAAGAGATTGATAATTAACAAATGTGTTATAGAGAAGAAGAATATATAAACAAGATCGATTGTTTATAATGATTAAAAACGCATATTTACCTGGGATGGTACGTTGATGTTAACAACAAACCGTTGAGACCTCGAGCCTTCCAACAAATATCTTAGTTGTTCAACCAAATCCGTTGCTCTCTTGATTAAATCATCATCTATAATCTGGTTGATTTTTGCTTGAACTATAAAAAATATTTTCTCAGCTATAAACAAAAGTAGCAAGAACAGGAAAGGAGATTAATAATGATAAATATACCAATTGTAGTAGCCATGCAATATTTTTCTAAAATGTCAGTCAATCTGAGATCCGATATTCTCGTATTGAAATTCTTCCCTCGGGCAACAACTGCACGACATTCCTCAAGGCGTGGACTGGTTTCCAGGAATACCTGTGCTGCTGAATCGCAACCTTCATCTTTTAGATAGCCTGTAATCCAATAAAAAATGACGATAAATAAATAAATAATACCAATGATAACACAAAAACCATAATCAATCAAAGAATGTCATCAAAAACAGTGTTCCAAATCTATACTCCGAATTTAGTGGCAATGTAAACAAACCAGAAAAACGAAACCCAAACAATGAAAGGTTTTGTTTTTCATCTCACGGTTTAACCAGAAATCAAACAAATCTTGAGATTTAGGATTATAATTAGGAATTATAAATTGTTTTGGCACGACGATTGTGCACAAAAGGGGGCACTCGAGGGGGAGAAAAGAAAAATTTCCCGCCAATTTTAAGGTTAGAAGCGAAGAAGAAACTTACCGTAAACAAGTCGGGCTATCTCCGAGGGCATGAAAATCTCCATTGCTTTTGTTGATAAAAAATCACTGTTGTGTGGGTTTGAAAAGATCCAGCGTTTTCACATGCAAGCCAAATGTTTTTGGCAAGTTTCTTCGACGAGTTGCTTCTTGTTGTTGTCTAATACTGTGTCGTTGCATCTCGCAAGTGCAGGGCTGCGATGCTCCTCACGCAGCCAATCGACAAACTTCACAGATCATCGTTGTTCAGATAATTGAAAAATTGAAAACATGAAAAATCGTCCCGTACCTCGAGTGCATATCAACAAAACAGTCAACTTTAAAAACGACCACCCTGAAGTTGGCTGCCAATCTCACTAAGTATTTCATGACCTAGGAGAGACCACAAAAAAACCAAAACCAGGCTGCGCCTGCGCATTAGCTCTCGACGATTTTGGCACAATGGATTACACACAGAATTCTAAAAATCACATTAAATAGTAGAATAAAATTTGAATACAGAGAATGGAAGTTTTTTAAAGGTTTTATGTATTATTTCAATATAATATTTGCTGTTGACAAACATTTATTTTCATAACTTTTGGAGATTTACATTTAGCTTAATATTTTAATATTTTTTTAGTTTTAAATCCAATTCTTAAATCATGCTGTTCCTTTTGCAAAGGTGTTCATCGTCTAAGACACCATCTTGTCATAGCTCCGATCTGGCTCATTAGTTTTCCTGTCCTTCATTTCGTAATTTTTATACACTCGAACCTCCCTAAGAGCACACTCCCTAAGAGCACACTCCCTAAGAGCACAGTCTCTCTAAGAGCACCGAAATTTCTTCTCTAAGAGCACAGTTCCGTCTATCCAAAATTTGGCGTTAAAATTCAAATTTAGGGTACCATTAACTTTTTCTTTATGGATTTTATAAACGACAAATAGTTATATACAATTTTAATTAAGTAGTTCATTTTTCATATGAAACCGATTAATTAACAATTTATTGATGTAAATAAACAATCATTTTCACGTCGGTACGATTTACAGCGCATGCGCAGGCACTATGAGAGTCAAAGCGTATGCATCTGCACTGGGAGAGAACTTCCGGTCCCGTACGTTGGGCTCTTAGGGAGGCTTTGTGATGGGGTAATATATTTAGGTTGGTTTTCCAATTCACCGGTAGGACTCTGAACAACATGTCTGGCTACCATTGGGGCATGTCCGGAAGGTCCCCGGGAGTTACCCATTCCTCCCAGAAGCATTACCAACAACAAATCGTTTAATAGAGATTGCTCTTCTTTATCTTTTTTTTTCTTTTCTATTTCTATCTGTCTTTTTTCATTGTCTATTTTTCTCTTTTCATCTTCTATTCTTTTCTTTTCGTCTTTTATTCTTTGCTGTTCTTCTTTTAATTTTGTCGCACTTTCTCTCCTTTCCTTTTCTTCAACTTCTCTCCTTTTTTTTTCGGCAATAAGGTCAACTAAATCGCTTTTAAGTGATAGGTAAAGAGATGTTGTATCCTATCAAAAGATATCAAATTAAGAACAACGTTATACCATTTTTTTCAAATGAATTGAATATAAAACATTGGTGAAATTACCTGTTCTAATTTCTGTGCATACATTGTTTTAATATCATCTGCACCCTTCATATTTGTTTCATTAAAATGCTTCATACATGTTTCGAAATGAATCTTATGAAAATTGTTTAAATCGCTTAATGAATTGCATTTACGATAAACCGATGTCATGTTTTTGTTGTACATCTCGGTAGCTTCTTTTTTAGCCAAATCGAAAGTTGCGTGAACATGAATCTGAAATACAAAATTTTTGTTATTGTATGATAAAACTGAATTTTTTCAATGCAGTTCAACTAAAATGATTTTCACACCTCAAAAATATTCAATAATTGATGTTTGCTTTTTTTAGTCAATATTTTCTCGTAGTTTTTAATATAGTGAACAAGATCGGAGACTGTTATTGGTTTTCCGTTGAATGTTTTTATACTCAAATTTTCCTTTGAAAAGACAAACGGTACATATTCCTTTAAATATTCTACGAACTTTTCATCCATAGCAGAAACTTGTCCTATTGAATTGGGATTTGATACAATCTCTAATCCTGGATGAGGCATCAAATAACACGAGATATGTTCATAACTAGATCTTAAAGCTTCGCGCACTCTGACGAATTCTGGTTTGCGACCCACTGTACTCAATTTTTTCTCGAGGTTGAGTTCGCCGCCTTTGGAACCGTAAGAAAATTGATATGGATAATTCCAATCGCGAACCAAAAATTGAAGATTCTGTCCCATTTTGACATCTGTCCTATCGTGCACTTGTTCTGCATATTGGGTGAACATAGCTAAAACTTGTAGGTCATCTTCCTCTATGTCACGCATAACGTTATAAATTTCAAATGATGATAGGAGCGTGACCATTGCAAAAATTTTCGTATGATCCATCATGACGTGCTCATCATCAAATGTTCCCTGCGTATCCATCAGAACAATTGCAATTTTTTCATTATTCATTTCAATGACAAATATTTTTGACCAAATAAGTATTCCTGTTGTTACTCTTTCGGCTTGTGTTCTCCATTCAAAACCTTTAAGTTCTGTTTCTTCAAACCCTATCCAGTCACCTTCATTCCCAACAGCCTATTGAGTTGATTAATCAAATTAGAATTATTCAGACAACAATTTATATTTTACGTATAAAGAATATAATATGTTTTACCTTGCTATTAAGGTACCGCAGAAAAAAATTGAGTAAAAAACTTTTTCCTCTCCTGTATTTCCCAGCTACTGATACTACAGCAACCTTCAAATCTTTGATTTTAGGATCCAGTAAAATTTGTTTAACCTCAGCAAGATTTGATTTGAAGTTCCCATTTCCGTCTTTATATACAAGAGATACGGCACGTTGATCTGTAAATTGTACATCGGTAAATAAATAATTCTACGATTAATAAAAACGTAGAATTAATTAATTTTTTTTTTAGTTTTTTACCGCGTTAAGAAATGTATTGGTATGAATGACATAAAATATATCGGTCATTTTGTTATTCGTCTTTAGATTAGACGATCCGCCAAAGGATTGTCTAATATATATTTTGTTCAATGAAAACAATTATTATTATATGATGACCCCTGAACATCAACGCCTTTATTAAACAATCCAGCCTTACATATCACCATAAGAATGTTTTCAGAATTTATCTCTAAATTATGTACGATATACGTATCTGTATTTATAAATAGATTGGAGTTACCCAAAGGTCATATTCAGTGCCCTTTTGAAGTAGACATTGTTTCCCTGATGACCACCGTTTATGTAAATGGTTTACATAAATTTTGAGTAAATATAATTCCTCATCGTGCTGCATTATTTACATAAATCGTTTACATCGAACAATTTTGGGTCGAAATTAATAAATGAATGAAAAAAACAATTTTTGGTTTTTCAAAACGTAGAAAATTCAAAAAATTTTATTGCTTGTATAAAATTTATGTAAATAATGCTGGACAATGCGGAGTTAGATTTGCATAAATTTTTTGTATAGCATTTATGTAAAGTTTACACAAAATTTATATAAATCTGGCTATCAGGGATGTTGTCATTCTAACGAAATACAACAAAAAAAGAATAGTTTCAAAAATATTTTTTGTCAGATAATGCTTTCTTAATACTGAGTAATGGAAAATATACATTTTTGTATATAATCTCAGCTTTAGTCTGTTTAGTTATAAAAAACAATTATAAATATAACTTACTTTCATTAACTGAAGAACAATTTACGACGAACAGTAAAGAAAAAAACAAAATATATCGGGATATCATTTTCGACACAAATTGGAACAACTTTTCCCAATTATTCTACGTCTTGACAGAGCGATGTTCCATGCAGATCATCTACGAACGGAATAAAGGAATAATCAGAAGCTGGGAGATAAACGCAGGGTAATACTAATCATAAATTGCTGGGTTCATGACGGTCAATTATGTTTAATCTCTTCTTATCTTCTTCTCCTTAATATTATAAAATTTCTTGAAAATCCCACATCTTGAAAATCCCACTTGAAACCCGTATCGTACCGTGCCGTACGGTACGATACGGTACGGGTAGAAATATTTGTTTTCCAGCGTACGGATACTGTACGGTACGAGTAAGAAATAGCATCACCACCGTACGCGTACGATACGGTACGGGTAGAAATATTTCTTTTCCAGCGTACGGATACTGTACGGTACGAGTAAGAAATAGCATCACCACCGTACGCGTACGATACGGTACGGATAAAATTTTATCAATTCTACCGTACAGGTACGATACGGTACGGGTGAAAGTTTATCATTTCCACCGTACGCGTATGATACGGTACGAGCAAACAATTTACCAATTCCACCGTACGTACGATACGGTACAGAGTAAACAAATAGCATTACCACCGTACGCGTACGATACGGTACGGGCAAAATTTTATATCGTTTTCAGCGTACGGTACGGGTACGGAAAAATTATATACATTTCATTGTACGCGTACGATACGGTACAAGAAATATTTTAAATATTTTAAATGTAATATAAAAATATATATATAAAAAATATAAAATCTACATAAATTTTGACTAATTTTGTTGTCCGTGTGGGGAGGAAAAATGTATCATTTCCACCATACGAATTTTCCCCTGTTATTACC